>PVLC010029036.1:0-20532 GCA_004027655.1 Graphiurus murinus
CCCAAAAAAAAAAAAAAAAAAAAAAAAAAAAAAAAAAAAAAATAGGGCTGGAGGTGTAGCTCGAAGGTAGAACACCCCTGAGTTCAATCTCCAGTACCGCCAAAAAAAAAAAAACCACAATGAAAAGTGTAAACAATTTTTTTTCTTTCTTTTGCGGTGCTGGGGACTAAACCCAATGGCATTCTACCTCCAAGCTACACCCATAGTCCTATTTTTCATTCTTTATTTTGAAACAGGATTTCACTAAGTAGCTGAGGCTGGTAGTGAACCCGGATCCTCCAGTCTCAGCCTCCCAAGTACTGGGGATTATAAGTGTGTGCCACCATGCCTGGCTTGATAGATTCAATTTCTAAAAGTTCACCAGTATTTCTGAAAGCCCACACCTAAACAACTCTACTTTCAAAACTCTTTAAAAATGTAACTAAGCCAGACGTGGTGGTACACACTTGTCATCCCAGTACTTGGGAGGCTGAGACAGGAGGATTGTGGGTTCAAACCCAGCTTTGGCAACTCAGCAAGGCTCTCAGTAACCTAGTGAGACCCTGTTTCCAAATAAGAAATAAAATTAGGCTGGGGATATAGCTTGGAGGTAGAATGCCTCTTAGTTCAATCCCTGGTACCAAAAAAAAAAAAAAAAAAAAAGTAACTAAAAAATTCTTACGAAGCTGAGACAGGAGGATTGCAGGTTCGAGGCCAACTTCACCCTCAGCAACTTAGACTCTGGTTCAAAATAAAAAATATAAAAGGGTTGGGGGGTATAGCTGAAAGGCAGAATGCCCCCGGAGTCCAATCCCCCAATAACAAAGTAACTAAAATTAATAGCACAAGCTGGGCGTGGTGGCACACGCTTGTAACTCCAGTACTTGGGAGGCTGAGACCGGAGGATCCAGGTTCATGGCCAGCCTCACCTACTTAGTGAGGCCCTCTGAAACTTAGTGAGACCCTATTTCAAACTAAAGAATAAAAAATAGGGCTGGGGCTGTAGCTCAGAGGTAGAATGCTCCTGGGTTCAATCCCCAGTTTTGCCAAAAAAAAAAAAAAAAAAAAAAAAAAATTAAGAGCACAAGAGCCAGGCATGGTGGCACACGCTTTTAACTGCACTACTTGGGAGGCTGAGGCCAGAGGATCCGGGTTCAGCGCCAGCCTCAGCTACTTAGTGAGGCCCTCCGCAACTTAGTGAGACCCTGTTTCAAAATAAAGAATAAAAAAATAGGACTGGGGGGTGTAGCTCGGAGGTAGAATGCCCCTAGGTTCAATCCCCAGTACCGCAAAAAAAAAAAAAAAAAAAAAAAAGAAGGAAAATGCAGGAAGGATTACTTTGAAATTAGAGCACAGCCTGGAACACGAAGTCAGGGACGCACTCAGTCCTGTCCAGGCCTCTGCTGCTCCAGGCTCACTCACCTTGTGGGGGTGCTTCACGTGGACACAGAAGCCCAGCTCTTTGAGAACCCGTCTTTCTGCCTTTATGATCTGGTTCTTCAGATTGACGTAATCTTGATCCAGGAGCAGAGGCACAGGTTTCCTACAAGGACAAAGCACCTGATCAGGTACTACTGCCTCCTAGAAGGAAGGCTCTAATGCAAACACCACCATACAGCTACAAGGCTAACTCACTTCCCCCTGTCCTGGGAATTAAACGCAGGGCCTATTTATTTTTTATTTTGGTTTTTTTTTTTTTTTTTTGCGGTACTGGGGGTTGAACTCAGGGGCATTCTACCTCCGAGCTATACCCCCAGCCCTATTTTTTATTCTTTATTTTGAAACCGAGTCTCACTAAGTTGCGTTGTGCCTCACTAGGTAGCTGAGGCTGGCCTTGAACCCGGATCCTCCGGTCTCAGCCTCCCGGAATGCTGGGATTACAAGCGTGTGCCACCACGCCCGGCTCTATTTATTTTTTATTTTGAACCAAAGGAAGTTCGTAGGGGCGGCTGTGAATCTGTGATCCTCCTGTCTCAGCCTCCGTCAGCCTCCCAAGTAGTGGGATTAGAGGCTCACTTTTTTTGTACGTGAGGAACTGAGGACTCAACCCAGTAGCACTCTACCACCGAGCCCCACCCCTAGCCATATTTTTTGTGTGTGTGTGTGGTGCTGCGGATGAATTGAGAGGCATCCTACCTCCAAACTACAACTCCAGCCCCACCTCCCCTTTTTTTTTGCAGTATTGGGGATTGAAACCAGGATTGTACCTCCGAGCTACACCCCCAGCCCTATGTTTTATTCTCTATTTTGAAACGGGGTCTCACTAAGTTGCAAAGAGCCTAAGTAGCTGAGGCTAGCAGCCAATCTGTGTTCCTACAAATACTCAGCCTCCCAATACTGGATTACAAGCAAGTGGCACCATGCCCGGTTTCATTCCTTATTTTGAAATAGGATCTAAGTTGCAGAGGGCCTCATAGATTGCTGAGGCTGGGCAATGATCCTCCTGTTTCAACCTCCCAAATACTGGGATTACAAGCATGCACTACTATGCCCAACTAAGGCTCGCTCACTTTTTTTTTTTTTTTTTGGTACAGGGAAATGAACCCAGAGGCTTTCTTTATTCTTTCTACCTCCAAGCCACACCCCCACACCCCTAGCCCTGTTTTACATCTTATTTGGAAACAAGGTCTCACGATGTTGAGAGCCTATGTGGCCAAGGCTGGCTTTGGACCTGAGATCCTCCTGTCTCAGCTTCCCAAGTACTGGGATTACAGGCATGTGCCACCACACCCGGCTGGCTCACTTCTTTTAACTAACACAATGACAAAAAATTCCTCAACTTCCAGCCAGGCGTGGTGGCCCATGCTTGTAATCCCAGCATTTGGGAGGCTAAGACAGGAAGATCCGGGCTCGTGACCAGCCTCAACTACCTAGTGAGGCCCTCCGCAACCCTGTTTCAAAATAAAGAATAAAAAATAGGGCTGGAGGTATAGCTCAGAGGTAGAATGCTCGAGTTCAATCCCCAGTACAGCCCCCCCCCCAAAAAAAATCCTCAACTTCCAATACTAAACTATCCCTTTTCAATAACCTTCCCATTTGTTCCTTTTGGGGGGGGGGAGGGGCTACTGGAAATTAAACCCAGGGGCATTCTACCTCTTGAGCTACACTCCCAGCCCTTTTTTATTTTTATTTTGAAAGAAAGTCTCACTAGTTTAATGAGAGTCTCACCATTTGATGAGGCTGTCCTTGAACCTGCTATCCTCCTGTCTCAGCCTCCCAAGTACTGGGATCGTAAGCATGTGCCACCACACCTGGCTCCCCATAGTTCTTTTTTTTTTTTTGCGGTACTGGGAACTGAACTCAAGGGCATTCTACCTCCGAGCTATACCCCCAGCCCTATTTTTTATTCTTTATTTTGAAACCGAGTCTCACTAAGTTGTGGAGTGCCTCACTAGGTAGCTGAGGCTGGCCGCGAACCCGGATCCTCCGGTTTCAGTCTCCTGAATGTTGGGATTACAAGCGTGCACCACCACGCCCGGCTCCCTATAGTTCTTATAAACAAATAACACTGTGGTGCACAAACACTGAATGAACTTAGGAGAGGGTCACAAGATCTTGCTGCACAGTGCTAAATGGTGGCACGTACTGGTAATTCCAGCAATTTTTTTTTTTTTTTTTTTTTTTGCGGTACTGGGGATTGAACTCAGGGGCATTCTACCTCCGAGCTATACCCCCAGCCCTATTTTTTATTCTTTATTTTGAAACCGAGTCTCACTAAGTTGCGGAGTGCCTCACTAGGTAGCTGAGGCTGGCCTCAAACCCGGATCCTCCAGTGTCAGCCTCCCGAATGCTGGGATTACAAGCATGCACCACCATGCCCAGCTTAATTCCAGCAATTTATGAGGCTCAGGCAGGAGAATCAAAGTTAGAGGCCAGCCTGGGCAACTTAGTGAGACACTGTCTCAAAATAAATAATACAGTGTGCTGGGGATATAGATTAGTGGTAGAACGTTGTCCTGGATTCAAGTCCCAATACTAAGGGGGAAGAAAAACAATAAACAGATGCTAGGTCAACCATTCTGGACCAATGGGAAACTAGAGAACCAACCATAGCACAGTAAAGCTGTCTCTTGGAATCTGTTGGGAATTAGATCTGTGACGCCTACCAATACCAAAATCCATGGATGCTCCAGTCCCTAATACAAAGCACTGCGATATCCACACAGCATGCAAGTACATCTTCCTATCAGTATACTTCAAGCCACCTCAAAAACTTAATGCCTAGTTCAGGAGAAAAACCTGTACACATTCAGTACAGACAGTTTTTTCTCTCAAAATCTTCAATCCTCAGCTGCTTGAATCCACAGATACAAAATCCAAAGATACAAAAGTCCTACAGTATTGAAAAACAGACCAGAAGCAGGTGTGGTGATGCTGCTTATAATCCCAGTAACTTGGGAGGCTGAGACAGAAGGATCACAGGCTCCAAGCCAGCCTCGGCAACTTAGGCTCTCAGCAACACTGTGAGACCTTGTTTCCAAGTAAGAAATAAAATCAGGCTGGCAGTGTAGCTTGGAGGTAGAATGCCTCTGGGTTCAATCCCTAGTACCCAAAACAAAATAGACCCGGCTATTTTCTAAAGGATATCCATTAATTTTAGGAGCAAAAAGTCTTGGCTATGATTGGCTCTCAATCACAGGCATTGTATATATCCTTTTTACTTTTTGTGGGATGGGGGATTGAACCCAGAAAAATGTCTACCTTTTGTTTGTTCCTGTGACAGGGACTTTTTTCTTTTTGCTGTACTGGAGATTGAATTCAGAGGCATTCTATCTCCAGGCTATGCCCCCAGTCCTATTTTTTATTCTTTATTTTGAAACAGGGTCTCATTAAGTTTCTGTGGGCCTAATTAAATACCTGAGGCTGGCTTCAAACCCTCCTAAGAACTGGGATTACAAGTGTGTGCCAGCCGGGCGTGGTGGCGCACGCTTGTAATCCCAGCATTCGGGAGGCTGAGACCGGAGGATCCGGGTTCGCGGCCAGCCTCAGCTACCTAGTGAGGCACTCCGCAACTTAGTAAGAGACTCGGTTTCAAAGTAAAGAATAAAAAAAAACAAGTGTGTGCCACCGAGCCGGGCTGGTGGTGCACGCTTGTAATCCCAGCATTTGGGAGGCTGAGACCAGAGGATCCGGGTTCTCGGCCAGCCTCAGCTACCTAGTGAGGCACTGCACAACTTAGTGAGACCTGGTTTCAAAATAAAGAATAAAAAATAGAGCTGGGGATATAGCTCAAAGGTAGAATGCCCCTGAGTTCAATCCCCAGTACCGCAAAAGAAAAACAAACAAAAAAAAAACAAGTGTGTGCCACCACACCCGGCTTGCCAGGGGCACTTTTTTTTTTTTTTTTGGTGGTACTAGTGATGGAACCCAGGGGCATTCTACCTCTAAGCTACATTTCCAGCCCTATTTCTTATTCTTTATTTTGAAACAGGGTCTCACTAAGTTACGGAGGGCCTCACTAAGTAGTTGAGGCTGGCTGCAAACCTTGGATCTTCCTGTCTCAGCCTCCCAAGTACTGGGATTACAAGCGCGCACCACCATGCCTGGCTTTGTCAGGGGCATTTCTAAAGGCAATTTCTAGATATATTTCTTCCTGTCACAATTGAGAAAGAGACCAACTGGCCTCTCAGGCAAATAGAAGCCAGGCACTCTGTTCAAAATCCTACAGCGCACCGAGCATGGTGGTCCACGACTGTGATCCCAGTCCTTGGGAGGCTGAGATAGGAAGATAGCAGGTTCAAAGCCAGCCTCAGCAACTCAGCAAGGCGCTCAGCAACACTGTGAGACCCTGTTTCCAAATACAAAATGAAGTAGGAGCTGGGTGTGGAGGGCAAGCTTGTCATCCCAGTACTTAGGAAGCTGAGACAGGACGTAGCTTTGCAGCCAGTCTCAGGTACTTAGTAAGGCCCTCCACAACTTAGTGAGACCCTGTTTCAAAATAAGGAATAAAAAATAGGACTGGAGCCGGGCGTGGTGGCGCATGCTTGTAATCCCAGCATTCGGGAGGCTGAGACCGGAGGATCCGGGTTCGCGGCCAGCCTCAGCTACCTAGTGAGACACTCCGCAACTTAGTGAGACTGGGTTTCAAAATAATGAATAAAAAGTAGGGCTGGGGGTATAGCTCGGAGGTAGAATGCCCCTGAGTTCAATCCCCAGTACCACAAAAAATAAAAAAATAAAAAAAAATAGGACTGGGGTGTAGCTCAGAGTTAGAATGTCCCTGGGTTCAATACCCATTACCACAAGTAAATAAAATAGGTCAGGAAGTATAGTCTGGATGTATAAGGCCCCTGAGTTCACCAAAACAAAAACAACAAAAAACCTAACACACACACACACACACACACACACACACACACACACAATCCTACAGCACACAGGACAATATTCCCAAATAAGAATCATCCAGCTTAGATGTTGACAGCGATGAGGTTGAGTCCCTGGAGCACTCAGAACCACGGAGGAGACAAGAGACCACTGAGAGGGGCAAATGGAAACCAACCAGCAGGACTGGGGCTGCCCCTTGCTCTGTGGAGTGTAAGTGTAGGTCCTTCACTCAGAAGACAGAATCTGGAGCAGCCCAGCTCATGGGGACATGCACAAGCATCTGGGAGATCACAACCTCACATTTGAAACTGTCACAGCATTAGTGTGACCATCACAGTTTGATACCCGCAATGAAGACTCACTTTTTCTCTCTCAGATGTCGAAGCCGATGGAACACATTGATGACATCCCGGATTCGTCGTGGAGCCTCTTCTATTTTGGAGGCCAGGTGTACACAGGCCATGGACACGTGCTGAAATGGAAGCATTTCGACACAGGTGTTTGTTCCCATCCCAAGGGCCTCGGGAGAGACAGCACAGAGGGCTTCCCAGACGCCCATGACAGCTCAGCCCAGGGGGCAGGCCATCTCCTCCCAGGCACTTTTTCCTGGGAGAAAGAGACTTACCTCCATGGAATGCTTCACGAAAGACTTGGTGTAAAAGAACCGCTGGAACAGCACTTGCCCTGTAGCCATGGCCACCTAAAGATGAGAGTTGCCATCACTTTGGATTGCAAACTCAAGACCTTAACAGCTGAACGTCACCCAATTACATGGGACTCCCCTGAGAGCTCAAAACCGACACGTTTTCTACTCCCCAGAGTCCGCTTGCCGTGACCTACGCCCCCGCCCGCTGCGGGAGGTGCGCAACCCGATAGGGGCTTGGGGTCAGGGGTCTTTGGCTCCAGATAGAGTTGGGGCGGGGGCTGCGAATGGGTTCCGGGCAGTATCCGGGACTTAGTCCCGGACTTGGCCCCCGTTCCAGTTGAGGTCTGGGATTGGAATCGCGGGCCCGTTTCCCGGCAGGGCTGGAAGCCTGGGTCGGACCGTGGGAGCGCTGACCAGGCCCGCCAACAAAGGCCCGGCCCCGCCCCGCCCCGCCGGCCGGCAGTTACCTCCGAGGCTCGCGGCCGCACTCTCACCTGCGGCAAACGGAGCAAGATGCCGGCCGCCTGGATGAGCTCGCAGCCCACCACGCGGAGGCCGGTCTCCGTGTCGGTGTCGAGGCCACTCGACATGGAGGGCGTAAAGCGGAGCTTGTCGTCGGGCAGCAGGCAGTTCTCCAAGGTGATGAGCACGCCCGAGTACAGCCTGTCTCCGATCAGCACACCCTGTGACCCAGGAGCGGCGCTCCCCGAGCTCGAGGTGCCCGCCGCCGCCGCGGGAACCGCCGACCCGGGAGCCCCGGCCGCGGCCATCGCCGCCGCCGCCATTTTGTGCCGCCGACTACTTTCGGGACCTTCCCGGCAGGGCGGCTCCGCGCGACGCTCCCGGCCGCCCCGCCCCACCCCGCGCCATTGGCTGGACCCGGCCGCTGCCTCGCGTTTATTGGGGACACGACCTGCCCGTCAGTCGTACGTCAGGCATCGACGCCGGAACTCTGCGCGGACGCAACGGGCTTGTTACCCAGGGCTCTCCGCGGCCCGGCCCGGCCCGGAAGCGCGTCATCCAGGACAAGCAAGACGCTGGCCGAGTCCCCGGATCGTGGGGCTCGCGCGTCGGAAACCGGGGGAGGCGAGAGGGATTGTCTCGGTGGGTTCTGGGATAGGACGAACCCTCCCTTACGGACCCCCGAACGGGACGACGAGAACAGAGTCGGTTCGAGTTAGCACGGAACGGCTGCCTGAGGAGTTAGTCCTCAACACGGCTGACTCCAGGTTCGGGATACAGAGGAGACCCTCAGACCTCGGAGGCTTCCACTTCAAAACTCAGCGCGCCAGGAAGAGGGCGGGTAATGGGGTCTGGAAACGTCGGATTCGAAGACCCTACTGAGCACCTGTCGGCAGGTGCAAGTCCAGGGATGGAGCGAAAAAGGTGGGCGTTAGGCCCTAGGCAGGGTGGAAGGGGCTTAGTTGACTCTATAAACTACATTTGTGAAGCATTTGTCCCTCTACTTTACAGAACCTCCATCCTAGCCGGGCGTGGTGGCGCACGCTTGTAATCCCAGCATTCGGGAGGCTGAGACAGGAGGATCCGGGTTCGTGGCCAGCCTCGGCTACCTAGCGAGGCACTCCGCAACTTAGTGAGAGCCGGTTTCAAAATAAAGAATAAAAAATAGGGCTGGGGGTATAGCTCGAAGGTAGAGTGCCCCTGAGTTCAATCCACAGTACCGCAAAAAAAAAAAAAGAATCTCCATCCAGGTCATCGGGGGTCTATCCAGCACCGGTGTGCAGGAGCAGCAGGTAGGGTATTGGTTACCTGTGGTGCACGGTCAGTTACCCTGAGGTTTCATCAGGATTCCTGCGAGACCGTGTGGGAGAGTGGTGGAAAAACTCAGCAAGATTCCGGTGGGACTGTTGGGAGTAGGGTAGGATGTGAGTCCGTGGGACAGATTCAGACCCTGGGAGCTGCCTGTGATTGTCTTACTCAAACATAGACTGCCTGTGGCTCTCACTGGAGTCCAGCTGTGAGTGCCTTTAGGACAGACCCAACCCCAGTTCTAGCAATGCCAATTGAGACCCAGAATCTCTCTACACCTGCTGTGGGCAACATGGTAACAAGTCCACTCATCTCCGTCCCTAGGTTTGCAACACCAGGGTGTCCCCTCTGGAGTTTCCTCTTCTCCGGAAACCCACATAAAACTTGTTTCTTTAGTCAGGAGTAGTGGTGCATACCTGTAATCCCAGTACTTGGGAGGCTGAGACAGTAGGATAACAGGTTCAATGACAGCTTCAGCAAGTAGTAAGACCCTTTTCCAAAACAAAAATAAAATAGGGCTCAGGGTATAGCTCAGAGGTAGAATACATGTACACACAAAACATATTTTGTGTGTGTGTGTATTATATACATATATACATGTACATGTATAATAGGACTAGTAGTAGCTCAGAGGTAGATTGTTCCTGAGCTCAATCCATGATCACACTAAACAAAAAAGTTTGTTTTTCCTTGACTCTGCCTGGGCTGCTTGTCCATCCAGAGCCATGAGTGGCCCACGTTGTGGAAGAGGGTACTGCTTCTAGCCAGTCAGCAGACCCTGGCGCTGGGACAGGACCAGATCACCCAAGATTATGCCAGCATGAAGGGAAGCCTAGAGTACAGCCTCTGGCTGCAGCCCACAAGAGTTTACTACCTGCCTGTCTTCATTCAGGTGAAGTGCAAAGAGAGCAGCTCAGTCACGCACCAGAGGGCTTGTGTCCCTCTGCCGTTCATTCAGTAGACTACTGATGAGTGATGCATATTGAGTACTTGTGTGCACAGCCAGGCCTTGCACTTACATGGTTGGGTGGAACAGGACAGCCTCTGGCCTCCAAATGCATATGGTGCAGTGGCCATCCTTAAACCAGAGACAGAGACCAGGAGGAATGGCCATATAGGGGTCTGGAATGTAATGGGATCCAGAAATGTTGATCTACAGTGAGAATGGACCTAAGTAGACATACCAGAGAGACCATGAGGAGGTAGGTGGCCTCTTTGTTGCCATGTGAGGTTGGAGGGGGTCAGAATCCAAAGGAAGAATCTCAAATGACTCAGGCAACTGGTGGCACAGGATGGTCCCACCACAGGACAGTGTGACTACAACTGGAGGGCAGATAACTGGGTTCTTCTGAAACAGGGAGTCTCTCCAGGGTCTGCAGGACAAGCAAGCCTGGGTCATAGGTATGCTTCACCTGCACAAACCCAGGACTCACCAGCAAGCTGACACCAACAGGTCAAGGGCCTTCGTGGAGCAGTATGCATGAGGGAAGAGGAAAGGGTGAAATCCTTGGAGGTCAGTTTATGCTGACTTACGGTTTCAGGGATGGCTTTGGTGCAAGCTCTTGAGACTTTGTGGGATCAACTACAGAACCAACGGAGGCAGATAAAGGTGGGCTGCAGAGCTGGGGATAGGATGTGCCAGGGTGGTGGCTCAAAATAGAGATAGTGTGCTGGGCGTAGTGGGGCACGCCTGTAATCCTAGTACTTCGGTAGCTGTGATGTGAGAATCAGGTTTGAGGAGCCTTAACAATTAATGACACTCACCAACCTAGTGAGACACTGTTTCAAAATAAAATAGGGCTGGGAGCCAGGTATGGTGGCTAACGGATCCGGGTTTGCAGCCAGCCTCAGCTACCTAGTGAGGCACTCTGCAACTTAGTAAGACCCCGTTTCAAAATAAAGAATAAAAAATAGGGCTGGGGGTATAGCTCGGAGGTAGAATGCCCCTGAGTTCAATCCCTAGTGCTGCAAAAATAAATAAATAAAATAGGGCTGGGGATGTAACTCAGTGATAGAATACCCCTGCTTGCTTTCTTTTTTTTTTTTTTTTGCGGTACTGGGGATTGAACCCAGGGGCATTCTACCTCCAAGCTACACCCCCAGCCCTATTTTTTTATTCTTTATTTTGAAACCAAGTCTCACAAAGTTGCGGAGTGCCTCACTAGGTAGCTGAGGCTGGCCTCAAACTGGGATCCTCTGGTCTCAGCCTCCCAAATGCTGGGATTACAAGCATGCGCCACCATGCCCAGCTTACCCCTGCTTTCAATCCCCAGTACCACAAAAAATAAAATAGGGCTTGGGATGTAGCTGAGAGGTGGAATGCCCCTGGGTTCAATCCCCAGAACCACCAAAAAAAAAAAAAAATCCCCACTACCACATACACACAAAAAGACCCCCCAAGGTCATCAGCATTTGGAAGCCTACATTTGATGAAGTGAGAACTGGAACCAGGGCTCTTTCCCACCCCCCAAAGCAGCCACCTGCTTGCTGTTATTTGTTTTGTTTCTTTTGAGGTACTGGGGATTGAACTCAGGGACATTCTACCTCCGAGCTATACCCCCAGCCGTTTTTTATTCTTTATTTTTGAAACAGGGTCACTAAGTGGCGGAGTGCCTCACTAGGTAGCTGAGGCTGGCCTCGAACCTGGATCCTCCGGTTTCAGCCTCCCAAATGCTGTGATTACAAGCGTGCACCACCACACCCGGCTACTTGCTTGCTATTTGAATGTGTCCCCCTGATCCCTACTGGGCTGGGGAGTGTGGCTGGTGTTTGGAGTGGCCTAAGACACTGGGAGCCCAGGGGAGAGGGAGGTCATCTCTGGGCAAGATGAGCAGGGACTGGGAAACCTGGAGTGGATCAGGGAGCTGGAGGGGCCCCAAGTTCAGTGGTCTGGTATAGCTCTCCCAATCTGCATCCTCACACAAGATTCCTGCCCCAGCAGCCTGTCCCATCGTGCCACATGGCCACTGATGACAGCCATGCAGACACCTCAAAGTCAGAACACACCCCAAGGCGCTTGCTTGATGCCAGAAAACACAACAAACAGAAACCTGCAAAAGTTTTATGTGCATGATCTAAATAACAGTTTTGTGACTACCCCACTGAGAAAAACATGGCCTATCAGGCCTGGTACTGAAACAGAAATAAATACAATGATAAACCAGACTTACAAACATGACTAAATTATCATTTTGCTCCTATCGTAGTTATGATCAAGGGAGGAAAAAGCCTCTTCCTCATCCGTGGAGCTGCAGCCTCAATGGTAGTGCACCACTCTGGAGAATATGCCCTCGGGCTCTTTCCCATCCCCCAAGGCAGCAGCAAACCCTTCCTCTCGCCTCCTTTTGGCCAAAGCAGCCAGAGATTTGAAAGTCTTTGGTTCATAGATGGCCAGGTCTGCAAGTACTTTCCTGTTGAGCTCCACCTGGCACTGGGAAGAGAAAGAATTAGAGCCTGCAGTCAGCGTAAGAAACCATTCCAGTGGCACGCAGAAAGACCCCAGGTGGAATGAATGGGCTGGAGAGCTGTAGCTCAGAGACCTATGGTTCGAGTCACCCTTCTCCCACCAGCACTTGGACCCCGGGGAAGTTGGCCTGGGTAGGCCCCTATAAACAGTGAGGGGTGCCACAGCAGCCTGTCAGGGCAGCACAGCAGGATGTGGCCAACCACAGGGAGGCACTTGTGCAGTCTAACAAGGGATGGCAGGCTGAAGTCAAACCCAACCTGTGGAACCAAGGTCCTTGTTTAGGATAAGCATTCATCACCTGGACACCTGGGACTCCTGGCCAGGGCCAACCTTGTAAGTCAACTAGACGTTCCAACAGGCATACTAAGCCAAGACACTGCAGGGCTGATTGTAGCTCAGCAGTGGGGTGCTTGTGCCCAAGGCCTTGGGTTTTATCTGCTATACCTCAAACATAAAATTTTTACATTTTATTCATTGATTTTGTGGTACTGGGGATTGAGCCCTGGGGCACTCTACTTCCAAGCTATACCCCCAACCCTATTTTATTTTTATTTTGAAACAGGGTCTTGCTAGACTGATGAGAGTCTCACCACTTGCTGAGGCTGTCCTCCAATCTGTGATCCTCCTGTCTCAGCCTCCCAACTACTAGGATTACAGGTGTGCACTACTACACATGGCTAAAAAATAATTTTTAATTTTTTTTTATTTGCGGTACTGGGGATTGAACCCAAGGACATTCTACCTCTGAGCTAAACCCCCAGTCCTATCTTGTAATTTTAATTTTGAAACAGGGTCTCACAAAGTTGCAGAGAACTAAGTAGCTGAGGCTGGCCGAGAACCGGGATCCTCCTATCTCAGCCTCCCAAATTCTAGGATTACCAGTGTGCGCCACCACGCCCAGCTAAAAAAATTGTTTAAATGACTGCAGCCAGGCACGTTGGTGTATGCTTGTAATCTCAGTACATGGGAGGCTGCGACAGGAAGATTATAGGCTCAAGGACAGCCTCAGCAACTAGTGAGACTTTCATCAACCTAACAAGACCTTGTTTCAAAATCAAAATAAGCTGGGAGTGGTGGCACACACTTGTGATCCCACCCACTACTAAACTTCTAAATTACACATTAAGATTAAAGCCAAGAAGCCGGGCGTGGTGGCGCATGCTTGTAATCCCAGCATTTGGGAGGCTGAGACCAGAGGATCCGGGTTCGAGGCCAGCATCAGCTACTTAGTGAGGCACTCCGCAACTTAGTGAGACCTGGTTTCGATATAAAGAATAAAAAATAGGGCTGGGGATGTAGCTCGGAGGTAGAATGCCCCTGAGTTCAATCCCTAGTACTGCAAAAAAAAAAAAAAAAAAAAAAAAAAAAAGATTAAAGCCAAGGTTGTCCAGCTTTGTTCCTTAACAGGGAAACATGGAACTCACATCTCAGTACCATAATCCCTGTTTCCAACATACTCTGCTACCAGCAGGAAGAGGGACAAGTAAGGTGGCACACCCCCAGACCTGCCAAAGCTTCCACCCCAAGAGCAGAAAACTGGGTTAGGCTGCAGTGGTGTACTGTGCAGAGCCAGGCTGGCTCATGCCTGAGAGGATGGTTCCCGAAGGTGCTCAGGACCTGATCCCACCCTCAACTGTACCTTAACTAAGTTGACAATGAATGCTGGGTACTTCACGCCATGTTCCTGGGAGGCAGCTGTAATTCGATTAATCCAGAGCTGAAATAAGAAAATATTGAGAGGCTTAACATCGGTTTCTAGGTGTTATGTCTATATCTTCCTTCCAGCAAAGGTTCTGACTGAACTAAAAAATATTTGTAAAAAGCCGGGCGTGGTGGTGCACGCTTGTAATCCCAGTATTTGGGAGGCTGAGACGCTGAGACTGGAGGATCCGGGTTTGCAGCCAGCCTCAGCTACTTAGTGAGGCACTCTGCAATTTAGTGAGACCCTGTTTAAAAATAAAAAATAGAACTGGGGGTGTAGCTCAGAGGTAGAATGCCCCTGGGTTCAGCCTCCAGTACTGCAAAAAAATAAAAAAATAAAAGTTAGAAAAGTAGCCGGGCGTGGTGGCGCATGCTTGTAATCCCAGCATTCGGGAGGCTGAGACCGGAGGATCCGGGTTCGCAGCCAGCGTCAGCCTCCTAGTGAGGCACTCTGCAACTTAGTGAGACTCGGTTTCAAAATAAAGAATAAAAAATAGGGCTGGGGGTGTAGCTCGGAGGTAGAATGGCCCTGAGTTCAATCCCTGGTACCGCAAAAAAAAAAAAAGTTAGAAAAGTAAGCCAGGTGTGATGGCACACACCTCTAATCCCAGTACTTGGGAGTCTAAAACAGGAGGATGGAAGATTCTTTGAGGACATACTCAACAATTTATCGAGACCCTCAGCAACTTAGGGAGACACTGTTTCAAAATAAAATAGGCAACCGGGTGTGGTGGCGCACCCTTGTAACCCCAGCATTTGGGAGGCTGAGACCAGAGGATCCGGGTTCACGGCCAGCCTCAGCTACCTAGTGAGGTACTCCTCAACTTAGTGAGACCCGGTTTCAAAATAAAGAATAAAAAATAGGGCTGGGGGTATAGCTCGAAGGTAGAATGCCCCTGAGTTCAATCCCCAGTACCGAAAAAAAAAAAAAAAAAAAAAAAAAATAGGGAGCCAGGTGTGGTGGCTGGCGCACGCTTGTAATCACAGCATTTGGGAGGTGGAGACCGGAGGATCCAGGTTCACGGCCAGCCTCAGCTACCTAGTATAAAGGATAAAAATTAGGGTTGGGGGTATAGCTCGGAGGTAGAATGCCCCTGAGTTCAATCCTCAGTACCTCGAAAAAAAAGAAAAAGGCCAGAGGCCAGGCGTGGTGTCAAACGCCTGTAATCCCAGTACTTGAGAGGCTGAGGCCAGAGGATCTGGGTTCTCCGCCAGCCTCAGCTACTTAATGAGGCCCTCCGCAACTTAGTGAGACCCTGTTTCAAAATAAAGAATAAAAAAAATAAGACTAGGGGTGTAGCTCGGCAGTAGAATGCCCCCGAGTTCAATCCCAGTACCGCAAAAAAAAAAAAAAAAAAAGAAAAAATAGGGCTGGGGGAGTAGATCAGAGATAGAATACCCTGGGTTCAATCCCTAGTACTGCAAAAATAAATAAATAAATATAAATATATATATACATATATATATAAATAAAATAGATCCTGACTGTTTCAAAATAAAATAGGGCCCAGTGTTATATATTAGTAAAAAAATAAAATATCCCGACTGTTTCAAAATAAAATAGGGCCCAGTGTTGTGGTGCAGGCTGAAGGCTGAGACAGGAGGATCGCAAGTTCTCGGCCAGCCTCAGAAACTTAGGGACGCCTTCCAAAACTTAGTGAGGCCCTGTTTCAAAATAAAGAATAAAAAATAGGGCTGGGTGTGTAGCTCAGAGGCAGAATGCCCCTGGATTGAATTCCCAGTACTGTAAAAAATAAAATAGGAGCCGGGCGTGGTGGCGCACGCTTGTAATCCCAGCATTCGGGAGGCTGAGACCAGAGAATCCGGGTTGGTGGCCAGCCTCAGCTACCTAGTGAGGCACTCCGCAACTTAGTGAGAGCCGGTTTCAAAATAAAGAATAAAAAATAGGGCTGGGGGTGTAGCTCGGAGGTAGAATGCCCCTGAGTTCAATCCCCAGTACCCCCAAAAAATTAATAAAATAAAATAGGGCTGGAGGTGTAGCTCGGAGGTAGAATACTCCTGGGTTCAATCTCTAGTACTGTGCAGTGCACACACACAACGGCTGAGCCTGGGGTACGACTTGAAAATGTACATTCCTACCAAGTCCCCAGATAAAATATCGCCTACTGAAGGCCCTCTACTCAGGCACCTGTGCTCTCTTCTGCGACCACAAATGCTCCAGCCATTTCCCAGATATCCAATACTTACATATACTCAACACTTCACATACTCATTGGACCTGATGGAATCCCAGGCGGGGTCCTGAGGGGCAGGCAGTACGTTCTTCCCCCAAATGCGCAGGTCAGGTAGGGGACAGAGCTGGAACCCTCACCCCAAAACTGCACATCCGTGAAATGAGCAGGGAGTTTGTCGTGCTGAGACCAAATCTATGCATAGGCCTTTCTTATTTTAAGAGGTCAAAATTCGCTTCCTGCACTCGTCTTAATTCATTCCGACCATACTTACAAAGTGCTACTGACCTAGGTCCGTAGCTCTCAACACAACAGAAAGACCCTTGCCAAGCTTCCCTATAACGGGAACGAGGGGAGGCAGGCACAGAACAGCTGGTACTACACGGAGCGGGCGGTACCGCAGGCGGCCGGGCCGGGCGGGGCGAGGATAGGGAGGGGAGGTGGCTTACGGTCCTCAGGATCCGCTTCTTCAGCCTGCGGGCTCGAGTGCTTTTAACGAAGGCTCTGGTTACCGCCCTAACTGCCAGCCGGTAGCAGCGGTTCTTCCTCCCCCGAAAGTGCTAGGTCGAGAAAGGAGAAAGGAGGGGTGACGGGGGCCGCGGCAGACGGCCGGCCCGCGGACCCCGCGCCCAGGCGGCACACTCACCCGAGCGTGCTTCAGCACGTCCTGGACCCGAAAGTACCGGTCGGTGACGCGGCTCCGCAGCCAGAGCCGCGTTGTGAGGAAGACCATGGCGACCGCCGAGGCCGGAACAGCAGCCACGAGTACTTCCGGGTCAGCGACCACCGACGACTCCCGGGGCGCCGCGCCGGCGCCTCAACTTCCGGAGGGCGGGGCGAAGGAGGAAGTGGGCGGTGCTAGCCGCGGGGTGGGCGGTGCTAGCCGCGGGGTGGGCGGTGCGCGGCGCGCTGAGGGAACAGCTCGGTTCAGGACCCCAGCGACGCGCGCGTGGTGCCGCCGACAGCACTGTCCGCTAAAGGCCTGGCGACCGGCCCGGCGCGGGGTGGGAGCTAGCTCTGAAGTGCGGGGCTAGCCAGCTTTGTGTGATGTGGGGGTTTGTTTTTGTTTTTTTCTACTGAGGATTGAACCCGGGCGCCCTGTTACTGAGATACAGCCCCAGGCCTTTTTTTTTTTTTTTTTTTGCGGTACTGGGGATTGAACTCAGGGGCATTCTACCTCCGAGCTGCACCCCCAGCCCTATTTTTTTATTCTTTATTTTGAAACCGAGTCTCACTAAGTTGCAGAGTGCCTCACTAGGTAGCTGAGGCTGGCCGCGAACCCGGTCCTCCGGTCTCAGCCTCCCGAATGCTGGGATTACAAGCGTGCGCCACCACGCCCGGCTCGCCCCAGGCCTTTTTAATTTTTTTTTTTTTTTTTTTGAGACTGGTTCTTGCTAAGTAGGTCTGGCTAGCCTCGAACTTGAGATCCTTTTGTGTCCTCATTTGTGCTTTCACTTCACTGGGCTACGTCATGGGACAGGCACAATCTATGCCCTTCCTTGACCATTTTCAGGATTTCACAAAACGCAGGGCAGACTAGGAACTTCTGTTGACCTTTTTGTTCTTCTCAGGCTGTGTGAAATTGCCTGGCCCACCTTTGATGTCGGCTGGCCCGCCGAAGGCATGACTAAATTTCCATTGCCCTCCACGTCCAGCTGGTTGTCTTCCCACATCCTGGACATCCAGATCAGGCATCCTATATTCAGATCTGGACTGATATTCTCTTGATAAACCTAAATGGCTTAAGATTTGTCTTTCAGGCTGTCCACAGAATTTCCCATACCCTCCCCATGGCAACCGACAAAGAAGTCTATCCTTAGCCGGGCGTGGTGGCGCACGCTTGTAATCCCAGCATTCGGGAGGCTGAGACCGGAGGATCCGGGTTCAAGGCCAGCCTCAGCTACCTAGTGAGGCACTCCGCAACTTAGTGAGACTCGGTTTCAAAATAAAGAATAAAAATGGGGCTGGGGGTATAGCTCGGAGGTAGAATGCCCCTGAGTTCAATCCCCAGTACCGCAAAAAAAAAAAAAAAAAAAGAAGTCTATCCTTGTCACCTGACCCAAAACCCCAAAACCTTCCCCATCTGCTTAAACTCCTAATGTTCTCCAATCTCCTGAGGATGTCTCGAATCCCTTTCCAAACACACTCTATTCACCACTTCCCCCTCTTATCTTCCCTCTGCCCCAGCTGCTCCCGACTTCCTGGAGCCCCCCTCTCGGCTCTCCCCTTCCCCCAACTCTCCAGGAACTTCGCCTCTCCCTTCTCCCCCACACATTGGAGTCTTTCCTTTACACTGGGCCCCTTCGGCTGCTGGTCCCTTCATGGTTTACATTCCTTGCACAACCATCGATCTTTACAACTGGAAAAACCAAAACCTGTCTTTTTCTGAGTCTCCCCAGGATCTCCTTTCCCTCTTGGAGTCTGTCTTCTTCACCCACCAGCCTACCTGGGATGATTGCCAGTAGCTACTCCAGACACTGTTCTCTTCAGAGGAAAGAGCTCATTCGCCATGAGGCGCAGCAATCCATCTTTGGTCCTGACAGGCTCCCCACCACAGATCCTGTCTGGCTAGAGGCTGCCTTCCCAAGCATGCGTCCCAGCTGGGACCCCAGTGATGATGGAGGTAAGGAGTCTCTGGATCGATACCACCAGTCTCTTCTCCATGGGGTCCAAGCGGCTGCCCGGAAGCCCTCAAACCTGCCTAAGGTAAGTGAAACTGTCCAGGGTCCCTGGGAGGCACCCAGTGAGAGTGCCTTCTGGAAGTCTACCGGCTTTACACTCCCATAGACCCTGAGGCCCCAGAAAATAGACGGGCCATAATTTGGCTTTTGTTTCTCAGTCGACCCCAGATATTAAAAAAAAAAAAAAAGCGCTACAAAAGATTGAAGGTTTTGAGAGAAAGGTGACATCCAAGCTGGTGGAGATTGCTCAAGTTTTTAATAACCGAGATTCCCCAGAAGAAAGACAAGCAAAACGCTTGGCAGAAATTCTGGCAACTCCAGAGGCAGCCTCTAGGAAAAAAAAGGCCTTCTCCAAAGGGGACACGGCGGCCCCAGGAGCACACCCTACTGGGAAGGAACTATAAGTGGCCTACCATAAGGAGAAAGGCCATTGGGAAAATGAGTGTCCTAACCAAAAGAAAAGTCATACGCCTGTAAATTTTCTGGTGGACATTGGAGCCACTTTTTCAGTTCTAACCCAACCTGCTGGGCCTTTATCAAAAGACAAAATACTTATCCAGGGAGCAACAGGAAAGACTCAGAACTATCCTTGGACAAAAGCCAGAATCACTAATCTAGAGAAGGAAACCATCACCCATTCATTCCTGATGATGCCCGAATGTCCTTACCCCCTGCTGGGGAGGGATCTGTTGCAAAAGCTTTAAACCACAATCTCCTTCCAGGGAGCTAGGTCACCAAGCTGGCAAGCTCTACCACATATCTTGGTGACCTGCCCCCTGGGGGAAGAATACTTGTTAAGTGATCAAACAACTGGCCCTAGAGAACAAGAACAGACTGATCTCCTGCTAAGCTAAAGACTCAGGTTCCCCAAGTTTGGGCAGAAGATAACCCCCCTGGATTAGCAGCCCACCAGGTTCTGATTGTGGTACAGCTAACCAGCAACACGTCCCCAGGCAGGGTAAAGCAATACTCACTTAACCAAAAAGCCCGATGAGGAATGACAAAATACATTAACAGATTGCTTGAGTTTCATATTTTGACCCCATGCAAGTTTCTTTGGAACACTCCTCAACTGCCCATTCAGAAGCCAGGCACCAGCTGGGCGTGGTGGTGCACGCTTGGAATCCCAGCATTCGGGAGGCTGAGACTGGAGGATTCAGGTTCACGGCCAGCCTCAGCTGCTTAGTGAGGCCCTCTGCAAGTTAGTGAGACCCTGTTTCAAAATAAAGAATAAAAAATAGGGCTGGAGCTGGAGCTCAGAGGTAGAATGCCCCCAGGTTCCATCCCCAGTATCACAGTAAATAAATAAATAAATGAATAAAAAATAAAGAATAAAGCCGGGCGTGGTGGCGCACGCTTGTAATCCCAGCATTCGGGAGGCTGAGACCGGAGGATCCGGGTTCATGGCCAGCCTCAGCTACCTAGTGAGGCACTCCACAACTTAGTGAGACTCGGCTTCAAAATAAAGAATAAAAAATAGGGCTGGGAGTGTAGCTCGGAGGTAGAATGCTCCTGAGTTCAATCCCCAGTGCCGCAAAAAAAAAAAAAAAAAAAAAAAACAACAACAAACTAGGGCTGAGGGGGTAGCTCGGAGGTAGAATGCCCCTGAGTTCAATCCCCAGTATCGCAAAAAAAAAAAAAAAGTTTTCAGCCAGGCGTGGTGGTGCACGCTTGTAATCCCAGCATTCGGGAGGCTGAGACAGGAGGATCCGCGTTCGTGGCCAGCCTCAGCTACCTAGTGAGGCACTCTGCAACTTAGTGAGACCCGGT
>PVLC010029037.1:0-20781 GCA_004027655.1 Graphiurus murinus
AAAAGTACTTCCAGTCAGGAATTGCAGTTACTCACTCTCTCCAGCCTTGCTCCCCCTCTGGAATCACCCATGTCTTGCTTTTGTCACTTCTGGGCTCCTGTCTGACTCTAAGCATGACACACCAGGGATCAGATTAAGAGGCAGGGAGAGACCTAGCAGACTGGCACTTTATAGATAAATTGTGCACTACGTAAGAGCCCATGAAAGAGTTAAAAAAAAAAAAAAACACAAAAAACCCCCCCAAACTCTCCTTCTTTGGAATAGCAAAAAATAAAAAATAAAAAAAACCTAAATCAATGTTTTTTAATAAGATCCTGTCAGACAAAACATTTTTAGAACAGTTACTCACCGTATCATAGCACTCAATAAATGTTTATTATTTTTTCCCAATAATAACAACAACTTGTTAAAACACCGTCCAACCAATCTGAAAGCTAAGCCGAGGAGGAAGGGATGCTTGTCATTGCCTCCCTCCTTTCAAGCCACCACAAATATTATGCTCTTGCTATTTTGTTTAACTTGGGCGGAATTTGCTTTATAGAGTAACGGGGAGGGAGAGTTGGGTCCATTAAGAATAAACTTCAAAAACCCTCTGGCTTTGGGGCTTTCTTGTGTTATTCCACCTCAAACCAGAGGATATGAAAGATGGGAAGATTAGCAAGGGTTTTGCCCTAGCTGTTCTCTTACTGAATGGCTTCATAAATGCCAATTGAAATAATTATCAAGCCATTATGATGATTTGCATTAAAAAATGGTAACTTAAGCAAGCCGTCCCTGTGTGTGGAGAAGGGCAACGCGGGGGGAGGGGGTAGCATGTAATGTTATAAAAGGGCCATTGAAGTCATACCAGCTTCCTGGCTTCCCGAGGATTACCACACAGTAGTTCACAAAAAGGTTATTCTTCCACCACTATTTATACTCACAGTACTTCCAAGGCCTGCTCCCAGCACACCCATTCCTGGTATTGATTTGTGCCTATTCCCAAATTATCATCTGGCACCAACAAGGCAGCAGCTTCTGGAGATGGTGATGCAAAGCTTGGAACGTGGCAGAACAAAGAAAGGGCCTCTTCTTATCGACCCTTCCCTTCGCTGCTTACATGAAAATACCAGAGGCCCTGGGTACCATTTCCTCCTATTTTTTTTTCTTCTTTTATGCTCAGCTGTCTTCCTGAAGCCAGTAGCTAATCCTTCTCTCTTCGCCTTGTTTAATTTTAACTCATCTGTATATTAATTACGCTCTTAAGCAGCATGCCACTTTGATGCTGAATTTCCACTCAGGATTCTTGTTAAGTTGCTTTTCAAATGGTCTTATAACACACCCAGGGAGATTTCAAGTTGTGTTCCTCTAAACAACGCTTTCTTTGGAAAGCAAGCCCCGTGGAGAGTTCCTCCCATCAAGTTGTTTTGGTGAACATACTTATTTCCAGAGGACAAGTACATGCAGAATTGTTAACTATGGGGATAGAAAGTTCAGAGTAGATCCTAACTAGTTGAAACTTAAGCCATTTTAACAAACAGCTTTCTCTTAAACATCAAGGTATAGCTCAGAGACAGTTTAGTGACTAGAGATTTGGTCTGTTCTACTACAGGACACACAGCTTGATAGCTGATATTTTAGACCACAAAGTTAACAATAGGTTACATGTCTTACAACAAATATCTTGACCTGTTAAAATAAGCCAAGGTAAAACTAGCAAAGTATTGTGAGCTCTTTTAGTGCCTAGAGTAGCACAGTGTCACCTAAAAGTAGAAAGAAATCCTGTCTTCTACTTAAGTAGCTATCACCATGCCACCCTGGAATTTTTTTTTTTTATTGTAATAACTCATGCATTGTAAGCATACATCTTTGTTAGGTACAAGTTGATAATGACATATGTGCACACGTTTCTCATTTAACCCTTCCCCAATTCCCACCCTGCTCCCTCACCCTCCCTCCTTCTCAAGTTGTTTAGTGAGTGACCTTGATATAATTGTGTAAGTACATCCTGTGCATTAGGGTGTCCCCCCGCCCCCTCCTCCCACCCCCTATCCATCCCTTTCAGTTAAATCAACTTCTTTGCTTATCGAGGGTCTCTTCTTTTTCATCTGGAGACCCTCTTATGCCCCATCTTCTCCCTAGCATCTACATATTAGGGAGAACATATGCTTTTTTACTCTTTGTGACTGGTTAATCTCACTTAACATAATGTTTTCCAGTTGCATCCATTTCCTTGCATATAATATGATTTTGTTCTTCTTTATGGCTGAGTAAAATTCCATTGTGTACATATCACATAGTTTTGTAATCCATTCATCTGTTGATGGACATCTTGGCTGCTTCCATAGTTTGGCTATTGTGAATTGTGCAGCTATAAACATAGATACACGTGCGTCGGTCTGATAGTTTGGTTTCCATTCTTTTGGATAGATACACAGAAGTGGTATTGCTGGGTCGTATGGTAGGTTCATTCCCATTCGTCTGAGGATCCTCCATACTGTTTTCCAAAGTGGTTGCACTAGTTTGCAATCCACCAACAATGTATTAGGGTTCCCACTTCTCCACACCCTTGCCAGCAATCAGAGAGATGCAAATCAAAACTATCTTGAGATTTCACCTAACTCCAATCAGAATGGCAATCATAAAAAACACGAACAACACCCTGGATTTTTAAATGCTAATAGTAGCTACAGGATGGTGATATTTGGTCTAGGCACTGATAAAGACAGCGACCCACTGCTGAGGATACCCATGCTGCTCTAACTGAATAAATGCCAACCTCGAAGGAGATGAGACACATCACGGATGGAAGAAGTCCACTAAGGTCCACCGGAAGAAAGAAAAGAACACATCGTCAACACTTTGCCTTCATTCCCTATGATAATATATTTTAAAGGATTGTTTTGGTTAGTTATTTTTGTTAACATTTTAAAAGCTTCCTTGCCTTTTGAGAGTCTACTGAAAAGACAAAGCAGGATAAAATGAGGAATCATTTTTTCATTTAATTTACCACTTTTCTCACTGAGGGATGCAGTTATACACTCTACTACAAATATTTGTAAATGATGGCTTGTTAACAACACATTCTACTGAGTGTGAGACAACAGAAAATTATATATTATTATTTTTCTCCTCTGAGATGACATGTTCAATAAGAAATATGGTATGTGTCAGGTAGACTGATTTCCTACAGTTTCTGGACAGTGATGCTTATGGTTCACTCAATAATTGCACAAAAACACTGAAGACGAACTAAGGTGAAATGAAAATAAATGTGCATGCTGGTGTCAGAAGCAGATTCTCTTATCAGTTGCTTGACATAGTCTTCATCAGATATGACTTGCATGATGATCTTCCTTTAGAGTTTGCATTCTCCCAGGCATGGAGCACAAGGATTTGGGTGTAAAGTTATTTATTAAGGAAGAATTCACTGGAAAAACCAGTAAGGACTGAAGGGAACAGGACGGGGAAAACAAAGAAACAATTGTTCCATATTTCAGACACAGTATGGGACCCTAAGGATCTCAGGAGTATAAATAACACCTTAGATAAATTGATTTTCTAAGCAGGTGAGGCCATCCCATTGCCAAGGGCAGTCTACTAAAGATTAAAACATAGAAGATGGGGGCAGGGAGGTCAGGCTTACAGATCTGGCTAAAGGAACCCAAAGGGACCTGAGCAGGACATCGAAGTGTCTGCTACATGATTTGCTTACCATTTCAATAATAGCAAGTGAAAGATGGTATCTGTTTAATTTCACCAGAATATCAGAGAGCAGAAGTCCACTTTAGAATCATCAGAAAATATGGCTGAGTCAGCCATAATGCAGTCAAATAATCTAAAAGGGAAGCAAATCTGAATGTATTATACACTGACATACTGACATACTAGGGTATTTCTTGGAATTAAATTAGAAACAATAGCTCTCGATAAAAAAAAAAAAACAAAATAACAACAACAACAAAAAAAACATGTGGCAGAAGGAAACAAACAGATTTTAGCCAAACAGAGAGATCAAAACTCTGGTGGAGATGTTTCTGATTTTGATCTTTTAGGCAGATCTTGAATTTTTTGAAGAACCAAAAGGCATTTGAAGTCTATAAGATCAACTCTGATGCAGTTTTTCTCTTTTTACCCCCATTTCCATTTTATAACATGGTAAAGGAATCACCTGAAAATGTAGAGTTCACATTACAAATAGGAACATTGGACAAGCTACTTCCCTTCCTTTACCATTAATAGCTTCGCTGATAGCAAAGAGATAATAGAACTCAATTCCTAAGTTTTGTGTTAGGATGAGTAAGTAAAGTTCACACCAAAAGATACAGGCTATGGTAGGTGCTCAGTAAAATGTTGACTTGCAATATTAGTAAAAGCGTCAGACCCTGAATCTCCCAGGTCCACTAGTTGGCATTGCTGGATGGTAAAGTGCATCATGCCCTGGTGATGTGGTGTAATCATCTTATGCTCACAAATTCTCTCGGTCAGGAATTAAGACAACACAACAAGGATGGCTTCTTTCTGCTCCTTGGTATCAGAGACCATGTTTAGAAATACTAGATTGCTTGAGGCAACTCAAGAGCTGGGGCTGGAATTCTCTGGAGACAACTTGCCTTGCACATTGCACATCTGGCTGTAAATGCTGCCTGTCATCTGGAGGGCTCTTGGGGCCCTCAGCTGGAGGGACTCACATAGCCTCTCCATGTGGTCTGGACTTCTCCGCAGTATGCTGGGTCCAGCGCAGTCAAGTTCCCTTTGTGGAAGCTCAGGTTCCAAAGGAGAATCTCCCAGTTAAGCCTGGTGCTCTATTGCATAGTGGAGTGAATGTAGTCAATAATAATGTAATATACAAAAACAAACAAACAAACAAACAAAAACTAGGAAAGAAGATTTAAAATGTTCTCACCACAAAGAATTGATATACATCTGAGATGATGGGTATGACAATAACCCTGAATTGATCATTACAAAATGTCTAAAAGGTAAGCCGGGCGTGGTGGCGCATGCTTGTAATCCCAGCATTCGGGAGGCTGAGACCTGAGGATCCAGGTTCGCGGCCAGCCTCAGCTACCTAGTGAGGAACTCCGCAACTTAGTGAGACTCGGTTTCAAAATAAAGAATAAAAAATAGGGCTGGGGGTGTAGCTCGGAGGTAGAATGCCCCTGACCTGAGTTCAATCCCCAGTACCGCAAAAAAAAAAAAAAAAAAAAAAATGTATAAAAGGTAGATTGAGCTCCATAGGTATGTATAGTTATTATTTAATTAATTAATTAATTTATTTATTTGCAGTACTGGAGATTGATCCCAGGGACATTCAACCTCTGAGCTACAGCCTCATCCTATTTTTTTTATTCATTATTTGGAAACAGGGTCTCACTAAGTTGCAGAGGACTTCACTAAGTAGCTGAGGTTGGCCACGAACCCAGATCCTCTGGTCTCAGTCTCCCAAGTACTGGGATTACAAGGGTGTGCCACCATGCCTAGCTCTAATTTATTTTTTTCTAAAAGACCAAATGTGTACCATCTTTTATTTGTTTGTTTGTTTAATGTGGTACTGGGGATGGAACCCAGGGGCATTCTACCTCTGAGCTATATCCCTAGCCCTTTTTATCTTTTATTTTCAAACAAGGTCTCATTAAATTGCTCAGGCTGGCTTCGAACTCATGATCTTCCTGTCTCAACCTCCCAACTACTGGGGTTGCAGGTGTGCCCCACCAAGCCTGGCTTTAAAGTGCATCATTTTTCTGACCCTGCCTTGCAAGTCCTAGAATCACTTATAGCCCACTATGTTACTACCGAGTGGCAAGTCTCCAGTGAAAGGGAACATTAACTTGACTTCTCAGTGGGAAGCCTGTCAGAATATGTGAAGCCATTATTTTTTTAACCACCATGTCCACAATAAACTAAATGCTACTAGTTGTTCTCTACGATTGCACAATGTGAAAAATGCTTGTTGTATAATTTAAGGCTTGCATCTCAACATTTTCTAACAATTCAGGGGGCTCAAAGGAATTCAACAGTACGTAGTCCCAGCATCCTGGCACACAGCTCCACTCTTATTGAATTCTCTGGGCTCAAATACAAATTTGGCCACAGGGCATTTTGCTCACTGATAGAATCTTGCCTACCCTATAGAATTTCTGCTTTTCCCAGTAATTTACAGCCGGAAAAGATCCATAGCACACAGAAAATTCGGAGTGAAAGATATGTTTTAATAATTTTATTTTCCTCAACATTTTGGGGGGGTAAACGAATAAAAACTCAGATTTTTAGAGGGTAACATTTTCCACACTGCATTCCATGGAAAAATACTTTCTTACGACATGGCAGTAGTTGTTCTTTGAAAAGTGCATGCATATCAAATAGATTTGAAAAATTATGAAGCTGAATTAAACAAAAACTAAATTGCATTGTGTATTGCTAGATTTTTCAGGATCTTTGTTTTGGTAATGGGCACTGTGAAATTCCAAGTGGTAGATATAATTTGTAGCTTATTAAAAATGTATTCAATGAAAGGCAAGGTTATTGCTCAATAGAACAAGCTTTGGGAATAGCCAGATGAGACCACTGATATGGATCATGAAGGGGTTGACTAAAGAGATTGAGGAGATCTTTCCAAGTCAAGAGCCTTTCATCCTTATCCCCCCACACAGCTAATGAAATCAAGACAGCTAATTCTGTAACAAGTTACCTGGTTGACATAAAAGTAAGCTTGCTGCTCTAACCTAAGTGTGTATGCACTTAAGTATAGTAGTATCCTCTTCTTCACAGTTTAACTTGCCATGGTTTCAGTGACCAGTGGTCAACTCTAGTCTGAAATATCCTAAGTGTTAAATGACATCCTGAGTAGTGCAATGAAATCTCCCATCCCTCCTGTCTGCGATAAGAATGGCCCTTTGTCCACTGTGTCCACTCCGCATGAACTCCGTGACCACTAGTCGCTCAGTAGGTGTCTCCATTGTCAGATGGACTGTTGCAGTATTTCAAGCTGCATTTATGTCACCCTCCCACGGGAACCTGCTACGTCACACTGCCTATGTCGTCCACCCTGCTTCAGCTCATCCCTTGGGCACTGCGTCACCACACCTTGTCACAAGAAGAAGGGCGAGTAAGGTACATTATAAGAGAACGAGCACATTCACTTAACTATTATCACAACATATTGTTGTAATAATTATTTTTTAAATTGTTGTTATTCTCTTACTGGGCCTAATTTTAGAAACTAATCATGCGTGTGTATGTACAGGAAAACGGTACATCTAGGACTTGGGCCTGTCTGTAGCTTCAGGCATCCACAGAGGGTCTTGGAATCCACAGATAAAGGGAGATTACCACAATGATACCGCGTCACTTACAATTGTAATGTCTTATTCTTTCCTTATGAATTTCCACCTTCTACTCAAAAATAGTCAGTGTTATCAATCTCATGTTTCCTTTCAGAAAATTTCCAAGGCTTTTAACCTTCATATCTATAGTCATATTATTTTCTGTAAGATTTCTTACATAAGTATTCTGCTTAAACTTGCTCTTCTATGTTTAGAATATGGCTTAGAGGTATTTTAACATCAGTAGTTATACATGTACTTCCTTTCAACTGTTAACCAACATTTTTCCTAAGAATCTGTTCTTCTTTCTTTTATTTGGTGACTAAGGAATAATTTATTACACAAGTAGTTAGTACCAAGCAGCAATATACAAACGATGTCCTATTTTCAAGAGTTTATTTTGGGGGGAGTTGGAAACAGCTAATAAACAATTGTACAATGCAATACCTAATAATAGCAGTTGCCCTAAATTTATTAAAGCCAGCCTGGGGAAGAGGGAACCTGTACAATCTCTGTGGTAATTTGGGTAGGGAGGCAGGTGTGCTGTATGAGGTGACATGAACAGGACACGGATGGCGTGTTGGGAGGGAAATGCAGCCATCTCAGGGCAGAGCATGGTTGACGGTAGGAACTGACCTAGACAGCTTCCCACTACACACACACACACACACACACACACACACACACACACACACACACAAGTTAAGGACTGTTTATTTGCTTCCAAAATCCTCACCATGGATCTGAGATGGGAAGACCCCCTCTGTTACAAAAGAGGAGACCTCAGTTTGCCAAGTGACTTGCTCAGCAGAGCATATGTATGATTTTTAATAAAAATCTCCCCAAATATTTACCTCTAACCTCTTCTTTACAACCCTGCTCTAGACTTGTAATGATCTCATGTTGACAGACAGGTAGCTCTCCTTAACAGAAATCAAAAAAGCTATTTTATTTTAAAGCACCTGAGCTTTCTTCAGCATTCCCAGGATGCCTGCTAATTTCTCAAACAGAATGGATAAGCTTTAAAATACCACCTGTTGGGATTGCAAATTAGTCCAGCAGCTATGGAGATCCATGTGGAGATTTCTCAGAACAGTGGGAATGGATCTACCATATGATCCAGCTATACCACTCCTGAATATCTTTCCAAAGGGACTAAAATCAGAATATTATAGTGACACATGAAAATCCACAGCAGGATTTCGTCTAAACTTTTCTAAAAACTGTCAACTTTTAAAAATAACTGGTATGCTTATAAGAGCTTTCTTGTCTCTTTCATGAGAATTTTAGGTCACCCAATTATTTCCACCTACTAACTGGCATACAGAAGTTGACTTACTGAGGACACCAAAGCATCTCAGATTTGGAGACAAAACTGCATCCATGAGTACTAGCTCAGTCTGGTGTGTTCACTAGATTTCTCTTTAGACAAAAATTTACCTCTCTTTGGTTAAGCGAAGATTAAGAATTATCAGAGAAAATATTTTATCTTGACCAATTTCTTATATCGAAAAATAAAAATAATTATTCAGATATAAAAAATAAATCAATCAGGTTTCTGATCCCAGGAAAAGGTCTGTAAATGAGTTGATTTTTTACCAAATTTTAAATCTTGAAGTAGGAAGATGTTAGTAAAACATCAGTGGTCCTTGCTCTTAAGTATTGCCACTATATTTGCAAGTGTCTGACACTGATGGTGCAAGCTTTCAATCCCCAAATACTGAAGTGGTGGCCTTTCTCCTAGAAGACCCAACAGAGAGTACAGTAACTTTCATTATTCATTATTCTGAGACAAATATGCACAAGGTTCAGGGAGGGCAAAAGAAATGTTTCTCTAGTGGTTGAGCCACACTCTATGAGACAGAAAGACCCAGCACCAAGTCATTCAGGGGCCCTAGATGGAAGTAGATCCTTCCTGGGAACCACAATGTGCAATGTGACCCTCCGAGGGCCCCTGCAGGGAACTGGACTCCTTCTTGGAGGTTGCCAGCTTACTGTCAACTTTTGTGTGGACAAAATTCTCTCCTCTAAGCACATGATGATAAAAATGAGTGCTGATAGTCTTTCTCTGATAAAGTCCTGCCAGAGATCTCACCCTTCCTCATTTTCTCAAACGCTACTGGTTTGATCTCCTTAACAGTTTTGTTTCCACTGCTTTTGTGATAAGTATATTACAAAACATTTCATTTCACTATCATTAACTACCATACATACTTTGGGGAAATTTTTATGCTTATAGGACTTTCTCTAGTTTGGACAAACAGAAGTAAAATGAAGTAAGATGAAATAAAGAATCTGTACATTGTTTATACATTTAATAATACCAAAATTCCCTTTGATAAAAACATCACCAATTTATAGTTACACTACTAATGTATAGAGCTTCCTATAATTATTCTCCAGATAATTGCCAAAAATATGCAAAAAGGTATTACTGAATATTAGTGTAGTGGAAGACCTTTTATATACTTATTAGCCATGAATATTCATCTATAAATTGATTGAATATATTTTATTACTTAGTACTTAATATAACTCTTCTATAAAACCAATAAGGCATAGTGCCTTTATTAGTAAGTTATGATTGGATTTATTTTTAGTCCTTTTATGTTTTTTACTGTATCAGTATTTTAGCTGTCTTCTAACAACAGTTTTTTCTGTTGTATTTTCCTGGAAAAGTTGTTGAACATTCTTGGTGTTAATCAACTAAGAATCCTGTGTTCTAGCACTTCAAATCAATAAGTTGTGCTAAAATTGTAACCTTAAGAATGTTCTATTCTCTGTGTGCAGAATCTTTTTAATCCTAATTGTCAAAATTTTTAAAGTTTGTTCTATTCTTTCTGAATTCCTACATTGTTTACTCTTAAGAAAGAAACATAAACAGAAAAAAAAAACAACAAAGAACAATTTCCTGTTTCTGAGAGAAGTAGCTTTAAAGACATCTTGAACATCAAATAATTCTTACAAAACATTTTGATGAGTTAAGTGTAAATGATTCTGAAACATATGGATCAAATTTCCCTAGGAATCATTCGGGCTTAAAACTTAAGGAAAAAACACTCAACCAAACTAGGCCAACTCCAAGGCATTTGGTAAATAGTTGAAGACAAACAACAAATCCTAATCATGGCCAAATTGGCCCTTACTCCTTAATAAAAGGGTGTGTATAAGCCCTTTCATAAGCTGTACTTTGTCCAGTCCTCCTGTAATAGAAACTAGAATCACAAACTTCTCTAACTGGACTTCTTGGTGGTATTAAGTGTAGTTCAATGACATTAATGACAATAAAGGTTAAGGAAATGTAACTTATAGTAAGATTTATTATTTTTATTTAGAGAGAAGAATGCAAGGTCACTTGCCCTAACCAAAGTTCAGCCACTATATTTCTTGAATATAAATCTTCCTAGCTATTCTTACACACTGTTAGTAGGTTTGCAAATTAGTGCAGTTTCTGTGGTGTTCAGTGTGGAATGGATCCATGATACAATCCAGTTATATCACTCCTAGGTATCTTTCCAAAGGAATTAAAATCAGAATATTATAGTGATATGTGTATATCCATGTTTAAAAAGCATGATTTACAACAGCCAAATCATAGAACCAACCTAAGTGCCCATCAACAGATGAATGGAGTTCAAAATTATAGGATATATACACAATGGAATTCTGTTCACCAATAAAGAATAAAAATATATCATTTGTAGAAAAATGGGTGGACCTGGAGGACATTATGGTAAGTGAGATAAGTGTCATATGTTTTCTCTCATATGAGGAAACTAGGAAATAATCAGAATACAAGGGGGACTTTAGATAATAGAAGAGAAAACACAGTGAGAGAGGGAAATGGTCTAGGGGAAGGTGGAGGATAGAATTAATGAAGGAAATGCTTGCACTGAGGTTATGCACGTATGTAAGAATATTAATGCCGATCTCAGTGTTATGTATGGGGAAAGGGAGGGAGTTGGGAGGGAACCAGGGGAGCTCATCAAGAGCTGTGTGCATGTAAATCCCTATCACTTGACCTGCATTATGACGTGAGACTGCAATGCACCAATAAACATCTATAAAAATAAAAAAGGAAACCTCGATAAAAAGAAAAATGGTAAGCACAACAAAATTTATACTTTTGAAAATGTCGTAGCTAACCATTGTTGATACGTAATAATTGTTTTCCATTACTACATCATCAATCTATTTAGTTCCTAATTATTACTAATTAGCAGATTTTGGGGGGGCGGAACTGGGAATTGAACTCAGGGACACTCCACCTCTGAGCTACACCCCCAGCCCTATTTTTTATTCTTTATTTTGAAACAAGGTCTCACTAAACTGCAGAGGGCTGCTAACCTGAGATCCTCCTGTCTCAGCCTCCCAAGTACTGGGATTATGAGCATGCGCCACCATGCCTGGCTTAATTAGTAGATGTTTACTCATAGATTTTTATCACTGTCACTAATTTTCTCTGAATGTATAATATTTTTAAAATTTTGTCCAAAGAAATCATAATGCTGGTTCAGTATGACACACTGAAAATAAGGCTGCCTATGTTAAAAATAAATAAATGTTCCTGGCTGAAATGTTGTTAATTTCATTGAAATGCATTGCAGCTGACCACTCAGCTGACCTCGTGGGACAGCTCTAAATGGTCAAAAAGTCACCATTTTCACTTCTATCTGAGTCTACATTTTGTGTCTTGAGTATCAGTGCAGTTTCAAGCCTGGGTGGCTCAATGCCCTTCAGGAGGAGAGTGGAAGGGTGAGCTCAACCTCCTCCCGCCTACAGCCTGAGCCTGAGAGTCTTCTCTCTGCAGAGTCCTCCAAGGCAAGGTCTCTGCAGAACCCAAGAGGAAATGTACACATACTCAGTGTAGTCAGGATGTTCTTCACAAGCAGTGTCCTGGAAGACATGGCATTCTCTAAGACAATATGATGCCAATTATAGGGTTTGTAAAAAATATTTTGCAGGTAAAAAAGTGAGAGTATACCAATACCTATGCTGATGCCCTCAGATCTACAGAGACCCCCAAACAGATAAATGAGTGGGAAATTATTTGTATCTAATCACATAAGAGATTCCTTTTTTTTTTCTTTTTTTTTTTTTTTTTGCGGTACCAGGGATTGAACTCAGAGGCATTCTACCTCCGAGCTACACCCCCAGCCCTATTTTTTATTCTTTATTTTGAAACCAGGTCTCGCTAAGTTGCGGAGTGCCTCACTAGGTAGCTGAGGCTAGCCGCGAACCCGGATCCTCCGGTCTCAACCTCCCGAATGCTGGGATTACAAGCGTGCGCCACCACGCCCGGCTATAAGAGATTCCTTTTACAAATAATACTTTCTCCTAAATGCTTAAGAGAAATTTTGGACCAGTTTATGCTAATGTTTTCTCACTTCAAACTCATTATTATATGTACAACAAAATCTCAGTTCAGCTGCTGTGGAGATCAGTGTGGAGACTCCTTAGAAAACTGGGAATGGGAACGATACCACTCCTGGGGATCTTTCCAAAGAGGTTGAAACCAGAGAACTACAGTAATCTATGCATACTCATGTTCATAGCAGCACAATTCACAATAGCCAAATTATGCAACCAACCCAGGTGTCCATCAACAGATGAAGGGATCCCCAAACTATTGGAAATACACACAATGGAATTCTACTCAGCAATAAAGATGAATAAAATAATGTTATTTGCAAAAAAATGGAAGAACCTGGAGAGCATTAAGTTAAGTGAGATTAGCCAGTCACAGAAAGTGAAGGGACATATGTTTTCTTTAATATGCACAAGCTAGGGAGTAACTTGGATACCAGAGGGACTCCAGACGATGGAGGAGAATCCTCAGTGGAGCCAGGGAAGTGGTCTAAGGGAAGGGGAGAGGTTCATTACTGGAAATACCAACATCGACTGTGTGTACATATGTGAAAATCCCAATATCAGTCTCAGTCCTCTGTATGGGAAGAGGGGAGATGGGGAGGCTAGGGAGGGGGCACCAAGTGCTGTGTGCATGTATGTCAATGTCTACATCATTTACATTCATTATGATGTGACACCATAATGTACCAATAAAAGCACGTTAAAAATGTCATGTGTTTGACCCCAAATCAGCACCACTTCCTTCTCTCCAAGCTATCTTCTTCCTCTAGGGCACATAGAACAGTGGGAGGGACGTGGAATTTCGGGGCAGAGACCTTGGTTTGTGTCCTGACTCGGGTCAATTTAGCTGTGCATCCTTGGATTACAAAACTTCCACTGCCTCAATTTTAACTTCTGGAAGATTAAAAAAACTGGCAGCAACATCTTCAACCTATAAAGCGAAATATAAATGTCATCTTTACATTTAAGTTTATTCTCCAGTTCTGCTAATAATACCCCTATTATCCAGTAGCCTAGACTTCAACCACTGTCCTTTCTCTTTTGAATTTACATCCTCTCCCTCCTCCAGACCATGGTAAGTTGGTACCTCTTCTCAATTCATCCTGCACGCCACCTCTAGATCCAAATATACCTTCCTTACCACACACAAAATGACGACTGTGGGGTGAGAGAGATAGGAAAGATGTACTAATTATTGTACACAATATTTATGGCATATAAATATAATTATAGCATATGATATGCACAATTTCTTTTTGTCAAAATAAAATTTTAAAGAGGATGCAGTTATAACTTATAACCTCAGTTAGAGCTGAGGCTGGCTGTAAACCCGGATCCTCCGGTCTCAGCCTCCCAAATGCTGGGATTACAAGCATGTGCCACCACGCCCAGTTTAGCAATTTATTCTTTTTTTTTTTTTTTTTTTCGATACTGGGGATTGAACTCAGGGGCATTCTACCTCCGAGCTATACCCCCAGCCCTATTTTTTATTCTTTATTTTGAAACCGAGTCTCACTAAGTTGCGGAGGGCCTCACTAGGTAGCTGAGGCTGGCCGCGAACCCGGATCCTCTGGTCTCAGCCTCCCGAATGCTGGGATTACAAGCGTGTGCCACCACGCCTGATGGGATGCAGTTATAACTTTCTGAAGCAAAATTTTGGAGGAAGAATACATCTACTTCTAAACATTTTTGACTCCCTGTGGATTCAAATCCTTTAGCCTGATAATCTTGAGCAGAGAAGTTCACCAAGTGCTGTATGCATGTACATCAACTACATTATAATCATAAACTACATTATTATGTGAGACTACAGTGAAACAATAAAAGTATTTTTAAAAAGATGTATATCTTCACACACATTTATCTGCAAAATAAGAATAAAGAGTTCTCAAATACTCTCCTAGGATTAAAGTTACAGAAATCTGGAGCAATGACAATTATTAGAACTTCTTAGAAATTTTTACCAATTATCAAAACAACGAGTATTTTTGAGGTGAATATATGTACCAGAATAATTTTAAAGTCAGAGAATGAGTTAGTGAGCCTTGCTCCCGTGGAGCTTACAGCACATGAGATTGAAAGAGATTAATTCAATAATAATAAAACTAAATGCAAATTGCAATGACATTTAGTAACATCAGTACTTGCAAGATTCTCCTAGGGAAATTTGATATATTTAGGGAGATTGGAAAACTCTCAGGACAAGTAGTGATTGAGATTAGGTATATGATCATAGCAGAAGCTAAAGAGTATACTGGGTTTTTGAACGAGTGATGAAAGTTGAGAAAAACCTCCCTGACATAGGAATTAGCATGCACAAAGGCACTGGGGTAGAATGAGAGGTTTGAGAAACCATAAGAAATTAAATGTAGCTAGAGCACAATCAGTGAGATAACTGTGAAATAAAAAAGGTTGAAGTTATAATTTTGGATATCAAAGAAGTTTCACTTAGAGTATTCTAGCCATTCTAAAGAGAATAGGCTTATTACATTGTTTTTAATTAGTTTCCAGCGTTTTGGGAAGTATAGGAGCCAATTTTAAATGCCACAAGATAAGTAGAAACTCAGCCAGGGGAAATTTCAGAGAAAATCCCATGTTTTCTACCACTGAGTGTTTAATATTCACCTAGCCAAAAATTAAGCACCAAAACTTCCATTACAGGGATTCCCTGCAAACACAGGCATCTACTACCTTACTTAGCAGAAGAATGACATGAACTTCCAGGCCTCCTATGTGCCTTCAAATACCAGAAAAGGAAAAATCTGTTCCCAGGGAACCAGCCACATGTCTGCATACCAGCAGCAGAGATGCATGGGAAATGTTGTTTTGGAATTCTACCTGGAGAAGGCAGGATTGAGGAAACAAAGAATATTCATAATGGAAAGGAGAGGAGAGGCTCAAAAGGTTTAGGACATTTAAAAAAATGACAGATGTCACGCAGACATGGAATCTGGCTAGAGACACATCTGCATGAATCGTTTACAGCATTATTGTAATTAAAGCTGAGGACAAAGGAGATCATTACTGGGGGTGGTAGAACATTGTTTCTGTAGACTTTTGACAGGCAATGTACTAATTAAGAACTGTGAATAAATATTCGTAGTCAAATGTGAGATGGAGCTCCTGAGCAGACAAGTACAATAGAATACAGCAAAGCTACAACGAAAGCTGGTATCTAATACTGTAGAAATCTCTCTCTCTCTCTCTCTCTCTCTCTCTCTCTCTCTCTCTCTCTCTCTCTGTCTCTCTCTCTCTCTCTCTCTTCCTCCCTCCCTCCTTCCCTCTCCTTTTCCCTCTCCCTTTCCCTCTTTTTCTCTTATTCTTTATTTGGTACTGGAGACTGAATCGACAGGCATCCTACCTCTGAGCTACACCCCACCCCTTTTTAGTCTGAAACAGGATCTTTTGCTAAGTTGTTGAGGCTGGCTTCCAACCTGCTATCCTCCTGTCTCAGCCTCCTGAGTGTGGAAATTACAGATTTGCTCTACCACACCCAGCATCTCTCTTCTTCATTTATCCAAATACCAACTAGAAGTCAGCCCTCAGGTATCTGTTTAGTATTTCACATTCAACATGTCCAAAATTATATCAGTTTTTTATTTGCCTTCCTCCTCTTCTGATGTGTTCCTATTTCTGCATTTACTACTGTTGTCAATGGATGATTCATTTTCCAAGTTAGAAATGACACTTAAATTCTCCCATCAAGAGCTAGGCGTGGTGGCACACGCTTGTAATCCCAGCATTTGGATTTGGGAGGCTGAGACTGGAAGATCCGAGTAGGTTCGTGGCCAGCCTCAGCTACCTAGTGAGGCCCTCCGCAACTTAGTGAGACCCTGTTTCAAAATAAAGAATAAAAAATAGGGCTGGGGGTATAGCTTGGAGGTAGAATGCCTCTGAGTTCAATCCCCAGTAAAGCAAAAAAAAAAAAAAAAAAAGAATTCCCCCATCATACCTAACCAGAGAGCAGAAATTTTAAATTCCACCAAGATAATATTTTTCCAATCTGGCAACCCATTGGCCCTATTACTAGAGCCCTGGGTCAACCACTAATGCCATCTTCTTGTCCATAGCCATGGCAAAAGCCTCCTGGTAGCTATCTCAGCAACCAAATCTCTCCTATCTCTAGTGCAGGGTCCCCAAGCATTCTTCTATAAAGATCCAGCAATCAGTCACTTCAGCTTGGCAGGCCGAGGGCTCTACTCTAAGTGTCCAACTCTGTTCTGGCAGTGAGAGAAGAGGACCAGCAGTCTATAAACGGGTGGGCGTGACTTCTTTCCAATGAGTTTGCCGACCCCTATGCAACTCTAGAAAGAACATCAGAGTCATTATTCTGAAAATAAACATGGCTTTGCTGTGCACAACTCCTGTGGAAGACAACATTGCCCTCTTCAAAGACACTTTATGATTTGTTGCTGATCTATTCTTCGAGTTTCACTTTCTGCCTCCTCCGCACTGTATCCAACTGTGTTGGGTGATTTTATGTTTCTGTGTCTTTTCATGGGCCAGTGCTTCCTCCTATTTTTTCCCTGGGAAAATCTCTTTCATCTCCCTACTCAAATGTGAGTGGTCTCTATCCTAGCGAGGCTCATTCTTACTCTCCAATCTTTACCAGAGTCCATTGGAGTTGTGTTATATTATGCTATGATTGTCATCTTCAAAGCTGTTTCTCACACCTGATCAATTATTTTCTCACAGTACTTAATGCAGTACCTGTCAAATATCTCCTGAAAAAAATGATAAATACAAAATGTTACAATGAAAGAATGAGAGGGAGAGTAGCCAGACACGGTGGACAGAGTGCAGGCAATTCTCTTGAAAATATGGATAGCCAAAAAAGGTGAAGGACAGATATTTTATTCTCACAATTATTATGTAAGACTAGCTGTAGAAGGACATAGGGTGTAGCATGTGCAAGACCCTGGGTTCTATCCCCCAGCTGAGAGAGACAGGGAGACAAAGAGGAGAGAGAGAGAGAGAGAGAGAGAGAGAGAGAGAGAGAGAGAGCGCCATTACCTCTAATTAATAAGCTAAGTTTATAGAAAAGAAAATATGGGAATTTCCTTCAATTTCAGGAGCTGAGTAAAGCCTACACATTAGACTCTCTCTCTCTCTCTCTTTTTTTTTTTTTTTTTGGTACTGGGGATTGAACCAGGGGCACTCTACCTCTGAGCTACACCCCCAACCCTAGATTTATTCTTTATTTTGAAACAGGTCTCAAAATAAGGGCCTCACTAAGTAGCTGAGGCTAGCCTTGAACCTACAATCCTCCTATCTCAGCCTCCCAAATACTGGGTCCACAAGCATGCGCCACCACACCTGGCCTCTGTAGACTCTTATAGTGTTTTTTGTTTTGTTTTGTATTGTTTTTAACTCTGCACACATTGGCGCTTAGTGATAATTCAGCTCATGAGAGTTCCATCTTGTCCAGGCAGCAAAGCTTTATCTCATGGAAAGAAATGTAAGTGCTGAGCCGGGCGTGGTGGCGCACACTTGTAATCCCAGCATTCGGGAGGCTGAGACCGGAGGATCCGGGTTCGCGGCCAGCCTCAGCTACCTAGTGAGGCACTCCGCAACTTAGTGAGACTTGGCTTCAAAATAAAGAATAAAAAATTGGGCTGGGGGTATAGCTCGGAGGTAGAATGCCCCTGAGTTCAATCCTCAGTACCGCAAAAAAAAAAAAAAAAAAAAAGAAATGTAAGTGCTGATCATTCTGGCACAGTGGATAAGGCAGTTGGCACGAGGGGCCCACTCATACTTCCTTTCAAATCTTACCAGGCAGAAGGTTCTGAGTGAGCCACACTCAGCTATCTTTACAAAGAATTACGTGGGCCATTGCTTCCTACTCTCCTTCTCGAGGTACATCATAAACCCTAACCTATTTTTGGCTTGGTTGTTTTTGTTGGGGTACTGGGGATTGAACCAAAGGGCATTCCACCTCTGAGCTTGACACCAGCCCTGTTCTATTTTTTATTTTGAAAGAGGGTCTTGCTAAATTGCAGAGAGTCTCTAAATTGCTGAGACTGGCCTTGAACCTGTAATTCTCCTGTTTTTGCCTCACAAGGACTGGAATTATAGATGTGCCACCACACCCAGCCCTACCCTGGTTTTAAATGAAAGAGCACTGCCAATTAAACAATAAATAAATGAAACACATGAACAACTTGATGTTTAATAACAGTAAAAAGATGTATTGGTAGCTGGGCATGGTGGCGCATGCTTGTAATCCCAGCATTCGGGAGGCTGAGACCGGAGGATCGGGGTTCGTGGCCAGCCTCAGCTACCCAGTGAGGCACTCCACAACTTAGTGAGACTCAGTTTCAAAATAAAAGAATAAAAAATAGGGCTGGGGTTATAGCTCAGAGGTAGAATGCCTGAGTTCAATTCCCAGTACCACAAAAAAAAAAAAAAAAAAAGATGTATTGGTGTGTGAATATCAGATTTGACATTTGTTTATTATATTTTTAATTAATTATTTAGTTAATTTATTTATTTATTTATTTATTTATTTGTTACTAGAGGCTGAGCCCCGAGGTTTTCTACCTTCCAGCTATATCCACAGACCCCGTTTTAAATTGTTTTACTTTGTAACAGGGCCTTGCTAAGTCAATGAAGCTGGCCTTGAACCTGTGATTCTCCTGTCTCAGCCTCCTGAGTACTGGGATTACAGGCATGTTGCCACTGGCTAAGTGGTCAATGTTAAATTCTCAGTTTCCTCTCTTTCTGCCTGTCCCCAGTACTGATAAATATGGCATGCCTAATCTCATATCAGACCCAGAGGACGGAGATGGATGGAGTCGTCCTGAGATTTAAGAAGACAAGTGTAACGTATTTATAAAAAATTGATTAATCTGATTAAGATGCCTCTGGGCATGGGCACTGAGGGCAAAGTTTCTTTCAAAGGATCTATGTTCAGACTAGTTTTTTCCCTTATAGAAAATAGAGTCTTAGAGAAGACACACTGTTGGTATCCTGAATCCTTGTTAAAAGTCCTGTGCCCATGCTCCACCTGCCCTCTGCCCTGGCTACTAAAGGTTCACGTTCCCCTCCTCTCTAGAGTTGCCTCAGCTCCACAGGAACCTCTGTGCCAGGGAGACACCATACAGGCCTGGCCTGCTCTCTTGCCTCCAGTTGGACCAAGGCTGTGGCTCAATGGACACAGCAGAGCTCGCTGGAGGATCAGACTAAGGCCAGACCCACCCGTGAGACTACTTCTTTGCTTAGTCGCCCTGCCTCGCCTGACCCGCCTCCCTCACTATTCTTTCTGGATGGGGCTCCTTAAATAAGTCACATGCACCTGGGGCCCTATCCCAGGCTGTTCTTCTTCCAGACCTTTCCACCTAGGGCAGCTGTGGAGAGAGGCACACCCAAGAGAACCTGCAAGAACAGCGGTCATTAGCACAAGCTATTCGACAGTGAAATTCAGGAGAAAACAGAGGTATTGTGTGAAGAAATGAAAATGTTTGTATCTGCAAACTCTCATTAATCAGTGCTAAATGCTATGAGGTACTCATTAATCTTTAGGCTCTTAAAGTACACATTGGATTCCAAAAATTAAATTTAAATAATTATATCAGACTCACAAAGAAGCATCATGGGAACTTAAAATATTCTGGAACTCTTTTTTCCTTCTTTTCCCCTTTCTTATTTTGAAGATTTTCAGTAGCCAGAATGCTAGCTTCTTCAATAAGGCAGCCCCTGCACCAGCTGACCAAAGGAGACCAGATGTTAGCACAAGTGCGCCCTCCAAAAATTAAGTCAAAATCCCCAATTTTCTGGCTCCTTATTATTTACAAAGTCTTGTAGTGATGGAGTAACTTTTAAAGAATCTAGTTTTTCTCCTTGTATTGAAAGAATCCTTACAAGTAAAGAGAGGAATTGTGTTTCCTGTTGAAACTTTTAGTCTACTTCGGTCTAATGGAGTTTCTTTGTTTCTTTGGAGAACTTTTTGCCCTCAGACCAGCTGCTAAAGTCACACACCACAAACGTTCCTTTCAAAGCAATTCTGAAAAACCATATGTTGGAATCGAAATTTCTCCAACTTTACACACAAGATCAGAGCTCCGCATCTTAATAGCCATATAACTCTATAAAGAACTATCCCTGATTC
>PVLC010029038.1:0-20482 GCA_004027655.1 Graphiurus murinus
AGTTCTTACAAAAGTGAGTTGTTACAGGAGTGAGATCTCTTTCTCCCACATACAAACTCCCAACATTATGAAGCCATCTGCCATTAGTCCCTCATTGGGCTCTGAATCTAAAACTGGCCACCCAGTTTTGAACTTTCAGGGTCCAAAACTGCAAGCTTAATAAATATCTTTATAAAGATAGTTTACCTAGGATGTTTTTCTTATAGTAATGAAAATGGGCTAATACAGTGGTAATAACGTTTTCAGAGACAAACATAAAAAGCCAGTGGTAACTTCCCAAATAAAACTTTAGTTTATTAGGATAATTATTCAATTATTGCCAAATATTACAAAAACAAAATTAGGTTACCAGTTCTACTGCCTCCTGAGACTCCTTCCTCTGCTTAGTCATACTTCTGAGAGCCAAGAGTTGATGCCCCTCCCATCCCAGGCCCCACTGCTCACCTTAAATTTGAAAAACTTCAGACTGGCGGGAGAAGCAAGTTATAAGCATTTCCCTTGGACTGTGTGATTCCCCTAAAAGGTCAGTGCTTCACAATAAAAAAATACTCATCTATTTTCAGATTTTTGTAGATGTTCTTTAAAGCATAATTTTATGGTCAAAGGGTAGAAAAGTTAAACAGATTAGCATAATATATATGGTATATGTTACATATTATATGTTCCATATGTTATATGCATACTATACATGTTATATATGTTATATACTATATATGTTACATGTTATTTTATATAGTATAGAATGTTAGAATATATATGAATATATATATACATATATATATCCTCTCTATATTCATATATACAAATACACACACTCAGAATTTCAGAATTGAAGCCAGGGGCATTCTTCCTCTGTGCTACACCCCCAGTCCTTTTTATTTTTTATTTTGAAACTGAGTCTCACTAAGTTGCTGAGGCTGGCCCTGCACCTGCAATCCTTCTGTCTCAGCCTTCCAAGTACTGGGATCACAGATGTGCACCACTGTGCCCAGCTGGTTCATTTATTATATAATAAAAATATTGAATCTAATAATATCTAAGGTATTTTAAAAATTTCCTATTCACCTGGAACTGTACTAAATCTTTTATATAAAATGTCATTTAATATTTACAACAACCCAAGAATGTAGATATTACTATCCTCTCTAATTTGTAGATGAAGAAAACAAAGATGGGACTTTCTTAGGTTCTTATTTTGATAAGTTAAGTAGTTTGCCAAGTTTGAGGCAAGGCTAAGATTCCAACTAGGACTATTTAACTCTAAAGCCAAGCTGTATGTTAAGCCAGTTTGATATATAGTCTCCCTGCAGGATTTTATCAGAGCATTTAATAGGCTAATGTGATTGTGAATCTCCAAGAGGGAGATGCAATATATAGCATCTCACACTTATTTGATTATCATTCCACTTTTCCTTACAGAATCTTGAGCCACCTGCACAATACTATTTCCTGTTCTACCCTTAGGTGAAGATATAATTTCCCTCTTCCTCTACACCCATTCTTCTTTGTTTTACTTCTTTCAGGAAAAACCCTACAGTTATGAATTTACACTCTGTTAGGACCTAATTCTCAATTAAAGGAAGCCCTCTCACCACCCCAAAGCCATACATTCAACTATCTTAATATTTTAGTCCTGAGACAGTATGTCTTGTGCCTCCAAATCCATCTTGGAATAACAGAAACTTCTTTTGAAGATTTTATAATTTTTCTATAGCCTGAGGACCCAGGAAAAGCCAGAGACTTCACCTTTTATCATTAGCTTACTTTTCCTGTGTCTATATTGAGTCTCCTATGGAGATAGATCCTATCTTTTAGTACTATCTTTTAGTAATCCTATCTTATTTTATAATGTTTAACAATGGAATGCACACAGTAGGTGCTCAAGTATGGGGGCCATGATCTCTTGAGTCCTTCCTAGCACTAAGAATCCATGTTCATATTGAAATATAATTTATTATTCATGCATTCAATCCTAAATATGTTTCATTCTGAGTGCACACCAAATAATCAGTGTTCAGTTATGTTTTAATTGGCCAGCACTCCAAATACCAAAAGAAAGCAGGAGAAAGCTTTCCAGTAGCTAATTGTGATCATGTTAAAATTCCAAAGTGGAAGTTCCACTGTAATTTGCTATTTCCTTTCCTCTTATTTCCTACACTTTACTGAAAGATGACACATGGATATTTATGCTCTTCTAGCATGAAGTTCAATGCAAGTATGTACAGCATTTTTTTTTCTATATTTCTCAAACCTTTAGCCCAATCTTTGAAAAATCTGTGGAAGACTATCTGGATAGGAACTTAATAAGGTTCCTTTCCTTCTTACCCCACTACCCAAGTGCCTCTTAAAATAGATCTTTATGTAGGCCTAATTGGTAATACACATGCAGATGCATAGTTAGTTGCCCAATCGCCCAAGCAACTGGGTCGCAATGGGTGTAGATGTATTTTTCTGAGGATCTCTGCTGGCAAATAGCTTTAGTGATATAGCCCATGGAAAACAAGCCCTGTTTTGCTTAATGTTTTAGGTTAGGGAGTGGCTGGCAGCATTCTGTGAAAAAGTGACACTCTCAACACTGTAAGTGATTTTCTGACTTTATTTAACAATATCTAAACCATTTTAACCAACAGTATCATATAGCTTGGCACATTATACCACTACAGATCTTCCGGAAAGGATGAAATGGCCAAATATTTACATGCATTCCGTTTTCTTTACATATTTGTATTTCTACCATTTTGAAAATTAGAATATAAACATTCTGTTTAAAAATCTGTTCTCCCCCACATACTACATATTCAAAGAGCAAACACACTTTTTTCCCTTTGGTATGTGTGTGTATGTATATATATATAAATATAAATAATTGTAGGTGTATCTTGGTTCCCATACTTTATACATCTATGTCTACCTAAAAGCCCCAACTCTTTGTTTTATGATGTGGAGAAAAATTACAAAATCTGCTGTCCCTGTAATTACATTGCCCTTTGCCGTCTCTTAAAAAAAGAGAAAAAGAAGAAAAAAAAGGTGGTGTTCAAATTTTCCCCCTGTTTTATTTGCACCCTATTAACAACTGTTACTGGAGCTTTAATTATGCCCCGGTGATTGCGGAGTTGTGGCTGACTTGTGTCATTTTCCTCCCAGGGGATGCTTTATAATTACCAGCATCCATCGTGGCTGCCTGTAAGCTGATGCTTTTTTATTACCAGTTCAATAATCACTGCATCCTTGTGAACATCTGCTCTGCAAGCCATGCATCGGGGGTCCCAGCGCCTGTCACTTGATGTTCCCTCACCACGGTGACCTTGGTGCCCTCGCCTTCGGTTTATATCTAATTTGTTTACCAGAGGCTCTGTCCAGAAAGTCTCCTAGGAATGCAATTAATACACTACATTTGCAAACAAAAGAAAATTTTGCCCTTTCTCTCCTTTCTCTTTTTCCAGACTATTGTCTTACTCTTAGATTCCATAATTTCTATTCCTAGGAGAATGAATCTGTTTAAGACTTGTGGAAATAGGGAGCATGAGAGATGAGCTTATCTGAAAGCTAGCCTCCTGATTATGTTGAAAGTTACATGGGTGTTTCAATGCATGTTTTCTCTTGAAAATAGAAGCTGGTGAATAGTGAGTTACGAAATGATATTTAATATTGAATACTTCATTCATGTGAAGGAAAGGACAATTCATTTATTCCTGTTCTGGTTTTATTTTCTTCCTGACTTCCTGTCTCATTTTCTTTCTTGTCCTAAATCAACCTCTCTGCTCTTTGTTTTCTGGAATAATCCCACCCTCTGCTATCATTCTCCTTCAGGTCTTTTGGTCTCCTTCTTCTGTCTTTCCCTGCTTGTTTTCTTCCTTACTTCTTTCCCTGCTTGTTTGCATCCTTACTTCATCAAAACAATATGTCAAGATAAAAATGGCTAAAAATAACACATCTTGGGCACAGCTGCTGGTCCTCCTGATGATGTTTCTTCCTTCTGACTCACTATTACTAATAAAGCTAATGTGAACACTACTTTCTAATTCTGTTTAGGCCTGAGGGTTTTTTTTTTAATAAAACCTAAAGTTTTAAAGTTTCAGTTATTTTCATAAGTATTTCAAAAGCTGTGCCGATACATTTGGAGCAGATGAGAAAAAGTTGACCAAATCCTTACAATCATTTGACATGTACACATGGCCTTAACCTTTCATGTTTGTAAGTGACCTCAGAGACCATCACAAATGTCCAATACAAGGCATGTATAAGTTGAACCATACGAAGCATAGTTATTCCTATCTCAAAATTAGGCAGAATAATATAAGTCAAACTTGCAGCAGTTAGGGAGAGAGGAAGTTGTCTATTCTGTTCATGTCACTGGCCTGAGATAGCATTGAAGAGGGGGATCTGTCTTGTTTTCTGTACCCAGAGGATCTAGTGTTCTACTTAGTTCATAGCATTCTTTAATTGTTCTGTGAGTGATCAGATTATTCTACATTTGTGGATAAAATCCTATTTTGGAGCCATTAAAATAAAATACCACTTTGCCCCAACCTGGGCTGAAGAATACACACATACACACACACACACACACACACACACACACACACACACAGGCTTACTTGAACAATATTACACAAAACCTTGAGACTACTTGTCAAGACCACTATTCAAATTCATACTCTGAGCCGAGCATGGTGGCACACATCTCTATTCCCAGTACTTTGGAGACTGAGACAGAAGGATTGTAAATTTGAGGCCAATGTGCAGTAGCTTAGACATTGTTTCAAAATAAAAAGAGCTGGAGATGTAGGTTAGTGATAGAGCACCACTGAGTTTAATCCTCAGTACAACACACACACACACACACACACACACACACACACACACACACACAGTCCATACTTTGAAGCACCCATCAAACAAAGAGTTTAGTTAAATTTCTACAGATAAATGAGAACTAAAATTGTATCCACAGGAGACAGGGGACCAAAACAAGGCCTACTTCTTAAGAACAAGAACTTAGTAAGACTCTCTTCTGCCATTATCTCCCTATATTACCAAACCCCCACTCAAGAAAAGAGTCTGAATAATGTAGCTATTGAAAGAAGCCTAGAGCTACATTTTATGGGAAGTATGAGAAAGCAGAATTTTGCAGTCTAAATCTAGTCTAGCCCAACTCACCAACTGACTTGGTGACTAATTCTCAGAAATATCTAATGGAGCTGTAGGATACGAGCCCTGAGTTGCTTGTGTAAGAACTGAATCTGAACTGGAAGAGCTAGGGAATAAAGTAGAGACAGCCATAAGATCAGTAAGCCATCAGAGAAGAGAGGAAAAAGGGAGAAATGGAGGAAGGGAGCAAATGTGATAAAGATAAAGGAAAAAAGGGAGTGGGGGAGGGAAGGAGGAATGGAAAGTCAACAAGAATACAAGAAAAAAACACATTTTTATAACTGCAGTCTATGATAGATAAAACTAAACTATCACTCTATGTTGATAAGTAATAAAGGTATATTGTTTAATAAAGCTCTTAAGAAGTTTCCAACGCATGTAAAACTGTTCCTCAAATCTTTACGGAGGAGAAACTAGCCAGAAAGTTTTGCGATTTATATCTATTTTGAAAAACTAGGGCCATAAAACTCAGCTAATAAAAGTCTAAAATATAAGAGCCCATTTGAGTCAAGGGAATCACAAATTATAGAAAGTGATTAGTTATTCAGTAATCAGCAATTTATTTCAGTTGGTTTGAAGGTCTGAGATTTTATCTGATGTTGCCAAACCATGTAGGCAGAACAAGCAGAGTGAGGTTACCCTCTGTCCGGGATGTACAGGAAGGAAAGAGGATAGAGAGGAGGACAGGATAAACCAGAGGAGTTTATTCTGGTGATAGAATGTGAATGTGCTGCTGAAACAGATCATGGATTATTCTGGATCTCAAAACCACAGCAACAGGCCACATCACCAGAAGTTAGATCCATACCCTGGCTTCTGCTCTGGCTACTGCCCCCAGTTTTCCCTGCTATTGATTCCTGACTGCTCCTGGGTCCCCAGATCCCCTTAGCATTCTCTCTGCTTCCTTTGTTCTCCCACTTACTGTTTGTCCTTCCTTTGCAGAACTGCTAGATGTTCATGGCAGTTCTCAGGATGCCTTGCCTCAGAGTAACCCCCATTAGAAGTGCTGCTACCTGATTCATCCAACCCAGTGCCAAGAGGTCTCAATATCCTCAAGTGAAACCAAGATCATAGCAGAATGACACCAGAAAATGCTTCAAATCTAGGATGCTGATAAAAGTTATTCGCAGAGAGGAATCTGCTATAAGGATACTGAGGAACTGTTGCACACTGGATGTGGCTGGCCACAGTACCCTGTCAGGACTGGGTGCTAAAGAAGCTACCAGTGCCACAGGAACTGGGCACTGGGGAAGCAACCCTGAGCTGAAGGCAGAACTGGCTACATAATTTGTAGAGCCAAATTTATAATGAAAATGTGGGATCCTTGGTGCAAAAAGTATTAAGAATTTCAAAATGGCAACAGCAAAGCACTAACCAAGCACAGGGTCTTGAGTGACTGCACAGTTAGCAAACCTATGGAGGTAGCTCTGGATGCAGAAACTAGAGAAGACTCCTGTGCGATAGGAGCCAGAAACAGAGAAGCCACTTATGACATAGAGATCTGCCAAGATGAGTATACGAGAACCAGGAAGGAAAACCCCTTCCTAGCCGGGCATGGTGGCACACGCTTGTAATTCCAGCATTTGGGAGGCTGAGTACGGAGGATTCTGGTTCATGGCCAGCCTCAGCTACCTAGTGAGGCAGTCAGCAACTTAGTGAAACCCTGTTTCAAAATAAAGAATAAAAAATAGGGCTGGAGGTGTAGCTCGGAGGTAGAAGGCCCCTGAGTTCAATCCTCAGTACCACAAAAAAAAAAAAAAAGAAAGAAAGAAAACCCCTTCCTCCTGCAAGTGTCTTCTCAGAGCCTCAACTGGCATAGCATGCTATGGCACACACAAGACAAGAGAAAATATTTAAAGGGCCCACCTCGATTTTTTAAGATCAATCAATCATAAGTGGATTTGGAGCTGCTAGGACAATAAGTTGGTAACTGGCACCAGGAACAAAACTTAAGGCCCTAACTTGAAAGAACAGAATAAGCCATTAACTGTAAACATTCACATACTGACACCAGAACAACTCCTCTAGAATGGGGTAAAATCATTGGCCCATATAGAACTCAAAGACACAAATTTGATCCTGTTGATGTTTATTTCTCTATTTAATTTTTGTTGAGGCAAAGCAATGGCATTTAAAAAACAATACTTGGTTCATTTCAGTTTCCACTGAGGAGTTGTCAGAATACTACCAAGGCTCTAATACACAGTTTTCTTGACCAGAACAAATATATTATTAGGCCCAATTGCTTATTCTTCAACAGGTCTCATAAGCATAGCTTGGCTATGAAACTGTTAATGTAATATCCTGTCCTTTACTCCATTAGTGTATGTCTATCTCTAACAGTTTGAAAAGAGAAAAAAAAGTTGAGTCATTCATTCTGTGGCTGTTAGTTGACTGAAAACATTTCAATAAAGGATAGGATTAAGATGCATTTGACAGACAAACCCATTAGGTCTTTTCCTGCCCTGGGCAGGTTCTTGGCTTCTAGCTCTGTTACCTGATTGGCAAGTGATTGAAACTGATTGATGGATGTGGCAGTGAAAACCCCAGTGCATTAAACCCAGTGCATGTGGTTTACAAATGCAACACTCAGACTGAGAAAAGGGATTTACCACAGGCTGTGATCAGTGAAAAAGGGTACTGCCCTAACTGCTAGCATGACTCCCTACACTTGAAATGGACAGACTCTGGAACACAGGCTGGAAACAAAGGCTCAGATGCCCTGCTCAGGCCTCAGGCCTTGCAAAACACAGGGAGGATGATGTAACCACACAGCTCCTCCCAGGGAACCTTCTACCATTTACAATGATGATGAGTGACTACGGATAGCAGGGAGAATAATTAACTTTTAGAATTTTTCTTCTTCACATTCATCCCTGGGAGTTGTGCAGAGCAGGAACACCCTGGGTCTGTTCCCTCTTCTCTCTCTCCTTTTATACTTTGCACTGTAGATTCTACCCTTCTCCCTCCCTTCCTTCTTTCCTTCCTTCCTTCCTTCCTTCCTTCCTTCCTTCCTTCCTTCCTTCCTTCCTTCCTTCTTCTCATTCTCACTCTCTCACTCGTTTGCTTTCCTCTCACCCCCCCTTCTATCTTTCTTTCTTTCAGTATTGGGGGATTGAATCAAGGGGCATTCTAGCTACACCACTAGCCCTTTTTAAATTTTTTATTTAGAAACAGGGTCTCAATGAGTTGCTGAGGGTCTTGCTAAGTTGCTGAGGCTGGTCTTAAATCTGCAATCTTCTTGTCTCAGCCTCCCAAGTACAGTCATGTGCCACCATGCCCCACTTGCACTGTAGACTGTAAACCCCATGAAGACAGAGAGGCTGTGCCTATTTTGCTTCCTTGGTGTGTTTCTACCTGCTGGAACAGTACTGTTAGATGTTGCCATACAAAGCATTCTTTAAACACTGGGTCTTGGAATGGTATCTCCATGATGACAGGAATTTCAATCTATTTTGTTTGTAGCTGCATTCTCCAGTAAACTTTAGTAATCACCTTTCTCTCTCATAATAATATCCTTCCTTTCAGTAGTAACTGTGTGGAATAGCCTGCCCAGTTCCTTCCCTTTTATTTCCCTTTGGATCTACACTAGTACCTCCAGATCCTCAACCTCTGTGTGGTGACCTCATGAGCCCATTACCTAAAAATGGCTGTTTACTTCAGGAGTGACTGATTATAGTCCTCCCCTGAGATATTTCAACCTGTGACCAGGAGATGGATTTAATCCATTCCGGTGGTGGATACTATGAAAATATAAAATGTAAAATTTGTCTGTAGTCATTTTACTTCATGAGAATTAGCTAGTTCCATCTGGATTAAGAAAAAAATAAAGTTTCCACAAGAGTTGTGGGATAAAAAGCTAGAGGGAGAGTCCTCCTCACATCACCAGAACTCTGAATTTCAGTCATGCCTGAAATTGGGCTGCTTTTCTGGTCTTCCCATGGGTTGGATCTTCAAATACTCCTGGACTTCTGTTAATTAACATATCCTCTTTCACCCATGCCAGCCCAGAGTTTATTCAAAGAGACTGATATTCTTCACTCCCATGATGTTTTCCATAGAGCAACCACAGTGACACCTTTAAAACATCTTTCTCTTTGATTAGAATTATCTGATGGTTTCCCTCTACATTGAGAATAAAATTCAAACTCCTAAAAATAGTTTACAAAGCTTCTGCATTCATCTTCTATGTCTGCCCCCCTTCCTCACTCATGATCTTTGTACACACTGGTCCCTTTGCTGGAAGTGTCCTTTTCTTCCATTTTTGAGTGCCTGGGTCTCTCCTGTCATTCAAAACTCAACTCAAATTTTCCTTCTCACAAAGACTCTTCTTGAAGAGTAGATATAAATGGCTAACTCAACCACCCAATATTTCAGTACATTCTTTATTCTTGATAGAATATAATTATCTCCTGCATGATAATTTTCCTACTTACTCATTTATAAAATTTATAATCTGCCCTTTGCACCTCTGGTCTCCACAAGAACAAAAACTTCATGTGTTTTATTCACCTGCATATTCCCAATGCCCTAGAACTTTGCCTAGCACGTAGTCAGTGTTCAGTAATTATGTCCTAGTTGAATAAATTCATATCACACCTTGTCATCCCAATACCAGTCGTCTACCCAGTTTCAAATGAAAAGAAATGTAGCTCCTCATAAATAACAAAAAGTTTGGGGACCCATTCATGCTATTAAAGTGTCTTTGGTAAAAAAAAAATATATATATATATATATCATAAAAATCACAGTACACAGGACTCTCTGGCATTTCAGCAAGTAGAAGGACTCAAGATAATTATATTAAAGCCTCATACATAACTGTAGGCATTAGTTGGTTGGGCATCAGGTATTAGGGATACAGATAAGAACAAGACATCATCCTTCTTACTAAAAAAGCCTATCATCTAGTTATTTGATTTTTTATTCTATGTAGCCCAGAACTGCATTTGAAAGAGCTATCTAATATCTCTCACATATCCATAAGAAGTAAAAGTCACTGTGACAATGATAATTTTCTTTTAAGAAGACATGAATACTAATGGTAAATACCCTGTAGCCAAGCACAGGACATTGGGAGGTGGGGGAAGAGGGGTATTTCTTTATTCCCATTCTCATTATTTTACCTTGGCTCATGAATAACTAGATGGAGTTTGTGGGTTTCTTTCCGAATCAATGAAATGATTTTCAAGTTAGAAGGGTAATTTAAATTTACTGTCCATATATCCATGTCATTTCTACCCCTCCTCTCAACCTGATATATATGATTATTTAGGAATGCTTCAGGTTTAAAGCCAGTTTCTACATGATGAATATGCGGGTCTTCCTATCAAACACCCCGATTAATGATAATGTGATCATTTGTCAATGTTAAGTTATCAACATTCACAGAAGGCCAAGCATGCTTCTCCCCACCCACTACTCCAATCAGAGTTGGCTGGGTCTCCACCCACTAGAAAAACATCAGCCCTTTAGTGTAGCAAGTCACATCACCTGCTCACAGACTCAAAAAAAAAAAGGAAAGAAAAAGGAAAATAGGATGTGTGTTTGAGCTTAAGTGCTGCCTTATTAAAAATTCTTTCCTTTGTTTCTAGGTGTTAAGGGAAATACTTGTGGGCAGCAGTTTTAATTAATGAAGGACTTTTTTGAAAAATTTATTATAATTTCTCCTCTAAGTGACTATTATTTTTGTCAAATAATGTACTTTTGAGCTATAGTAACTAAAACAGTAGGTAGAATCCCTCTTTTCCCATCTATAGCTAAAATCTAGAAAGAACAATGAATACAAAATAAGCACAGTTGCATGTGTACTAGTCATTGGGCCATTATGAGGGTAAAATTGGTCAAATATACCTCTTTGGCAGAGAATATAATTTTACCAGATCATCACTGATGATTCCTAAATACTTTTCTGTGAGCAATTATAATTCATTTTGCTTAATTTTATCTCAGTAAATACTGCTCTGAAATTAAAAACTACATATCATTCCATTATAGGCCTCTAAAATATCTGAGAACAATGAATTTAACAGTGTTGCCCAAGCGCAAAGATGGAAAGCAACTGATTGGGGTTTGTTATGCTGCTATGGGCAATTTGTTTCTCTATTGAGCCTCAGTTTCCTCATCTTCAAAATGAGTTAAATAATATCTAACATATGAAATTATCATAAATTGTACATGAGCATTTATGTAAATCACCTAGCATAGTGATTAAGACTGGTAGCACCTCATAAACAGTCATTAGTATTGTTATTATTAATAATAACTTGTGCCATTATTATAATTATTTATAGCCCTGTGTGAAACTAAAGAGTTGTATCGCTGACAATAAATATCATTGAAAGTTGAACTTCAGAGCTGTCTTTGCTAATGAGGCATTTCTTTTGGCAGCATTCTCATCTATTCTTATTCTTAAACATATTAAGTATTCAAATTATACTGTCCAGTGCAAATATACTTTTACTATTCAACTACACACATAAATATACATGGGATTAACCCTTAGCTTATACACTATGGAAGAAAAGAGAAATATTAAATAAATATCACTTAAGCAAACATACCACTTCTATTTTTCCATGATTTTTCTACAAGAGAAAAAAAAATCTCCCAAGTAATTAAATTGAAAAAAGGAGTTGAAGCACAGTGTTTTAATTCTTAGTAGTATCTCCTCGGCTATGGCATCCCTTTTTTAGCACTTATATGCCTTTCTCTCTTTTCTTCTTCATCTCATTATTTTCTTTTTTTCTAGACCATCAGGTGGTTTGTAATTAACAGCGATCTTCGAACATACATCTAAAATGTCTTGAATTTATCTCTTCTGCTTCTCACTTAGTCTAGGTTTCTACAAATCAGAGATTTGAGTTGTGCTGTGCTCATACCTTTTTCAGTTTCCCATGGTTTCTAATGAATGACCATAGCAGAGTGGCTTAAGATATATTGGGCTTCAAGGCCATATGGTCCTAGCTCTGCTACTTCTTAGCCTTTTTTTTTTTTTTTTTTTTTTTTTTGCGGTACTGAGGATTGAACTCAGGGGCATTCTACCTCCAAGCTACACCCCCAGCCCTATTTTTTATTCTTTATTTTGAAACCGAGTCTCACTAAATTGCGGAGTGCCTCACTAGGTAGCTGAGGCTGGCCGCGAACCCGGATCCTCCAGTCTCAGCCTCCCGAATGCTGGAGCTTTTTGTTAAAAACAAAAAAAACAAGGTTTAACTAAGTTGCTGAAGGCCTTGCTGAGTTGCTGAAGCTGGTCTTGAACCTACAACTTTCCTATCTCAGCCTCCCAAGTACTGGGATATAGGCATATGCCACTATGCCCAGCTACTTATTAGCTTTTTATCCACGAACAAGAGATTTCACTCTCTATGCTGAGAACATCTCATTTCTAAGTGAGAATTAGCACATTAAACCCTGTCCCAAAAGCTGTCATGAGTTAATCTGATTAGAGGGCACCATATAAGAATTACTCAATGAAGGTATGCCATTAACAGCTCCTTCATTTTTAGCTCAAGGTATTTTTCAAGAACAGCAAAATAGTTTTCTGGTCTTAATTAGTGGCCTCCTTTTTCTCAGTTTAGTGGCTCTAAAGTTAATTAAAATATGTTTAATTAAAATATAATATTAAAAGTTTGATATTTTTGCTATGACTAGAATTTTTCAAATAGTGAATAGCCAACAACATCAATTTATCAGCAGATTAATTCTACTTTGCCACTTTTTTCTTTTCCCATGTTTTATTTAACTAATCAATACTGTTTCTTAGGGTTTATTAGCATATCAAATGCATGACTATTTATTTGGTAAGGAGAAGAATTACATGTGTATTACTTTCTCTTGTCCTACATAACTGTGAGCAGTAGAAACATCTTTAGCCATCCTAATTGGGGAGAAGCAAGCCCAAATGGAAGAGAAATATTTACAATCTAGAATGTTGCCCCTGTCATTTCTTCAAACGCTTACACCTTTAGAAATGCATCACGGAAATAGAAATTTTAAATTACCTCGGGGGGATCTCAAAACAAGTTCTGTTAGTTTATCGAGTTTTAAAAAGTCTTTGTAACAATAAAAAAAGATTTGAAGCATCTTTACGAGGGCTGAGATACAATGTTTAGAGCTAACAAACTAGACACTTGGGTAAAGTCTAACCGTCCAAAACTTCTGTGAGACTTATGAAATCTGCATAACATAGGAATACCATCTGCATTCCTGTAGTGAAAGTTCCCACTGAGTGTCGTTCAAGCACTAGTAAGAGTTCCTTATGCTCCTCAAATGGTTTGTAAATATCATCACATGCAGTTTCTTTGGTATCAGGAGACAAACTCTGCCTGTCTTCCCTTTCATCCTAGCACAAGCTAGGTCTCTTATGAATCTTTGTATGAGATAGTCATTAATCAAACTCCAAGTCTTCCTCCCAGCTTGGGTGGCCACTCTATTCAGGATCTGTGCCTTTCACTACTGGGGAACTGGTTTTATACATAGAAAGACATCTAGGTTGTAATATTCTCATAGTCTACTAATTAACTTTTATTCATCCCTCTTCCATTATCATTTTTGGATTGTGTAATTAATCTCCATCATTTTAATTCATCACCACAAAATGACATGACCTGCTTCTCCCTACAGGCCTGCTGTGTTTCCTAAAATAGAAGAGGGCTCTGCAGATGAAATATACTTCTCATTAATGCCAGCTTTCTACTTAAGTGCCAAGTTCTCAGAGAGCACAGAACATGTGGTCTCTCAGACAAACAAAACAAAACAAAACAAAAAATCTCATTAATGAGGAATATTTTACCTCAGTGGAAAAGACGGGCAGGGTTGTAAGATATCAGTAATGCTTCTAAAATTAAAAACCATAATGTCACACACAAAAGCAATGGTGTCATTTTCATTTCAGTGATGTCTTTTCTTTCCAAGGTAAAAAAAAAAAAAGAAGTGATAGACTAGGGGTACAGCTCAGTTAGAGAGAATATGCCTGGTATACAGGAAACCCTGGTTTCCATCCCCAGCACACACTCACAAAAAAAGAAGTGATTAAAAAAATGCAACTTCTGCTTAATTACACTATATTAAGTAATGAAAGTACTTGTCTAAAATTGGTCATTTTATATATTTTCATGGGCAGAGGGAAGGCAGATTCTTTACCAATAAATATTCTCATCATCAAGAGTTTCTCTAAAACTCTACTATCATTAACTCTTTACAATGAGTTGACAATTTTTTAAGTGTAGAAATATTTTGCTTTTTAGCAGTAATACTAGGTATGAAATAAGCATTTCTGTTAATGAGTATCAACAGCCAGCATTCCTGCTGCTCTCACATGCTTTTCTATTTGTTCTTTCCTCATTCAAAATCCAAAGTCACATACAATAGACTACTGTTTGAATGTCATGTAAATAATGCCACATTTCCATTGTTTGTCAAAGGTGAATAAGCAAACTATTCTTGAGTTACAAGGATTAAGAATTAACGATTTTACGTTAGAATTTATAAAAGAATATCATTCCTACTTACTCTCAAGAGTTTCCTTTTCCCTGAGACCTGGCTCAAAAACACTTTTATTCATTTTTATTTTTCAATACTTTCACAGGTGCATTGTAATTACACATCATGGTGAGAGTCAAAGTGACACAAACATGCATGCGCAGAACTTGGTGTGTTTGCCTCTCCCCTCCTCACACATGTTATGAGATTGGTAATGGCACCTTCATATATAGACATCACATTATTTAAACTGTTTCCTTTATCAGTTCTCCTTTTGGTTTTGTTTTTTTTTTTTGTGGTACTGGGGATTGAACCCAGGGGCGTTCTACCTCCGAGCTACACCCCCAGCCGTATTTTTTATTCTTTATTTGAAACCAGGTCTCGCTAAGTTGTGGAGTGCCTCACTAGGTAGCTGAGGCTGGCCTCGAACCCGGATCCTCCGGTCTCAGCCTTCCGAATGCTGGGATTACAAGCGTGCGCCACCACGCCCGGCTCCGTTCTCCTTTTTTAAGCCAAGTCTCTAAGTCCTTGATAACTAAGTGACCTAGGGAAGACCCATTGTTAAAGACTGCTATGAAAGACAACCTAGACTAGGGTTAATTTTGCTTTTACTCTAGTTCAAAGCTGATCCAAAAAATAAATACTTTAAAAGATCGTTAAAAATAAGGAGAGGAACAAATAATACAGCTCCCTGGTGCTTTTCTGGCTCCTCACAGAGATACCACTAAAGTTCAGCGATCAACATGGACCACTCATAGTGAGAAATCTGGCCAGGAGAGAAGAACCCATGACCAGAAGCCTGCTGCTCTTTCTATGAATGAATGTTTATATCCACATGCATAAAGTAGCCATAGTCTACCTGCAAGTAAGTATGTCTTGCCATAATTACCTCCCTCTGATTCTATTACACACTATGTTGGCAGGCCTGTGGCAGGTTGGCCATGACCTATTTCCTGCTTCTTGCCAGTTAGGTCATACATAATATTTTTTTAGTCAAAGTACTTCATAATTTAGGCCAAACTTAATTAATGTACAAACATCTGTCTCCTCCCCCCAGCCCCTTACAACCTTCTGTGTATCACCCCTACATTTCTTTTTAACTCACACAATTCTACTCAATAGGATGTCTCCTGCCATCTGGAAGTATCTTTCTTCTTGGATTCAAATTCTACCTATATCAATACTTAAATGAAGTTTTTCCTAACCACACAAACTCCTCCCAATTTCTTGTCTCTCTTCCTCCTTATTCTGACTCCTTAGCATATATTTCTTTTAGCAGATTTACTCAAATTAGAAACTAATCATGGCAAAATACAAAAATCTCTTTGAGGACAAGGAGTGACTTATGTCTCTTATAATATCATAGTTGATATTCAAAATTTCCTGTTGCTGTTTCTGATACTAATGATTATTTTGCATATTTGTTATCCTTTCTCCATTTCTACCTTCTAATCTTCCCACCTTCTCTACCCTGCTTGATGTCTCAACCTCTGTTCTTTTAGGAGGCAAAAGCAGCAAATCAGAGGTTGAAGTATTTATTTTCCGGCCTCCCTTCCTGCTGGACTACACATTGGCAAAGACTGCATTTTTCCACCAAAGTCTACAGCTCTCCTTGGTTATTCCTCCTCTACACCTGCAGCTACCACTCAACCCCTGGGGTCTGGGAAATACTCCATATTCTTGCTCCTTCAGGCCTAACAGCAGCAATGGCAACTTACCCTTGCTAGCCTCAATATGCTTCACTAGCTCTTGTGGGTTTCCCTTAATCCTGCTTCTATCCACTGAGATTATCCTTTTGGCAAACTCTCTTCTATCATGTCAGTTAAGTGTAATTTATTCCTTGATGAGTTGTTGAGTAATACAATGAGGAAGAATTATGTTTTATAACACCTAACAAAAAGTTTGCCAATATCCTTCAATTATAGGAGCAATTCTCAAATACTGAAGTCTCAGGATACTTTATATTACTAAAAGTTATTAATGATGTCAAAAACTATTATATATACATGTTATATTTATTAATATTCATGACATTAGAAATTTAAAATGAGCTCATTAAAATCAGGTACTTATTAATTCATTTTCAGTCACAAGAATAAAGTTATAGTATATTAAAGCCAATAGCATACTGCTTACTAAAAATAAGTAAAGTTTTCAAAAAATAGTGAGAAGCATGACATGTTTGCATATTTTTGATATATTCATAATAAAGCAGATATCTGCTTCTACATTCATTCTATTCTAATATTAAATTAATACAATATGTAACAGTAAAAGAAGAAAATTAAGACCCACACAGACCTATAGATGGAAAAGAAAAGAGTAATACAATAGCTTTTTCAGATAATTACAGATATTTTTCTTTGATAATACATCCAAAATAAACAACTGGTAGTTTCTTAAAGGTCAGTGGCAATGTAGAATCTGAGATTTATCAATAAGTTTTCCATATTCAGTTGTATTAAAAACCCACTGGTCTATATTGTATTCACATATTTTACCCATGCATAATTTTGTAATATTATTAACTTTAACTGGTCCTTTAGAAAATATTGTTTCCCTACCAGGTGTGCTGGCACTGGTACCTTCCTGTAGTCTCAGCTACTCAGCAGGCTGAGGCAGGAGTATTATGAGATTGAGCCTGGACAACATAAGAGTGATCCTGTTTTAAAAGATATGTACATATTTTTTCACTAAATTATAGAGATATCTCAAGTGTTGTTGCATTTTATTATACAATATCCAAAAGCCACATTTGACTATGGTCACCACCAATCTTATGGTTTATGGGAAAGTATGTAACTATTAGAAAGCCATTAAGCTTATACTACAGGTTGCAATTTTTTCAAATCACGTAAGTGCTTTTCCTTGAGATAAACATTGTACTTTGACTTGGAGCAAAGTGCTTTATGCATATTTCCCATAGATTATTTTTTAAATGTACTCGAGGATTAAGATTTAACAAAATCGACCATTGGCTCTTTGTTTTGTTTTGTTCTTTTGCTTCTCAGGGCATTATTAATCAAAGCATATTTATTTTACTGAGAATGCATGGTAGTAATGAATATAATTGACACAAATACATATTTCATACCACTGCATTAAATCCCTGCAATGTTGTTTTTTACATCAGTTCAGGTGAAAGAAGAGAAAAGAAAAGTAAAGAAAAGAAAGAAACAGATGTTGGCCCAGGACAAACCATGAGATTCAAAACAGTTATTTAATATTTGAAGCATTTAATAACTCCTATACTTTGAATAATTGAACCTCTGTGTTTGCCAAGCATTTGTACACACACACAAAAAAATATTTGGGTGATTAGTTGGTGTTGAGACCTCCTAGTTTCAATGAGCAAAAAATGAAGCAAACCTAAGCAAAAGAGAAAATCCAGCCATGACTGCAGTCACCCTTTATAAGCAAAAATATAAGCCCACCCAGGAGATATGAACTCAGCCTGCAGGTTAACGGGTAAATCATAATTCAACAAGTCAGTTGGCACTGTCATTTTCCTTTTGTACTGATTTTTTTTGTCCAGCAGGCATTCAACAAAGTCAACTGTATAAGCTATTGTATAAGCTTTCCCAGTCATTTTTCATTTCTAGTTTGAAAAACTGTAATAAACAATTTTTGCTTTTTTATAAGCTTATCATCTATGTTTAATATCTCAAAATGATGCTGCAACACAACTGGAACCTTAATACTATTTAAACATTAGTGCAGAAGATATAATAATGTAAATGTCTAACATCTATAAAGCCAAGGATAATAGTTTTCATTATATTTTCTTTTCTTCCCCTATCCCCAATTTCTTTGGAGTAAATTCTTTGTTCCATGATCATTTATCTTTTTCTGGAATTTTGGACAAAGCATGCAACTGCTCACCACAACTCATTGAGAAACATAGTCTTGAAATCTCCTTCTTGAAGCCAACAATCTAACCCTAAATACAAGAATTTAAGCTGGACATGGTGGTGCACACTTGTAATCCCAGTATGTGGGATGCTGAACTGATAGGTCCGCAGCCATCCTCAGCAACTTGTGAGGCCCTCTGCAACTTAGTGAGATCTTGTTTCAAAATAAAGAATAAAATATGGCTGGGGATATAGCACAGAGGCAGAATGCCTCTGGATTCAATACCCAGTACCAAAAAATTTTGTTTTAAATATTCTAGCTTTATTGAAGTAAAATTAGCAAATGAAGCTGGTATACATTTAAGGTGTATACATGTTTTGATATATAAGTTGTGAAATTATTGTCACTAACAAGCTAATTAGCAAATACATCACCTCACAGTTAGTTACCTTTTCAGTGGTAAGAACATTGAAGACCAATTCTTCTTATTAATATTATTGTAAAATGAGCCACAGACGGTACTTTTGTGTCTGACACTTCTTGTGTCTTTGTGTAGGTGAAAAAGGAAATTTACAAAAAATAATAATGTGTTGCAGAGATCATGGAAGACATAACCCCAAATAACTGGTAATAGTACTTGAATACTAAGAGTTAATTTCTCAGACTATGCATGTATTTACTTGCTCAAACCACTACCTTAACGTACCAACAAAAACAATTACTGGTTCTCAGATCACTAACACCAGCACAAATCATGTAGCATCTGGAAAATTTTACTGTACACTCATGAGAAAATGAGAGTGAAAAGGCAGTGACATCCCCTAGGAGTCCCCAAGCCACACTTTGAGAGTGTCACCACATATTCATTGTTACAGGCAGAATTATTGTATCATTTGTATATGAGTTTCAAATTTTTGAGAAGTAAAGTAGCTTGAGCTTCTTGGCACAGCAAACTAAATCCTGGTACTACTAAAAACAAATTCTTGACAATGAAGAATCTAGGTGATGAAGATACTAGGGTTCATTATAGCATTTCCTTTAGTTTTGTTGTATATTTGATGGTTTTTATAATAAAAATCATGTATTAAAAGAAAATCATGTATTAAAAATCATGTATTAAAAGAAAAGTTAGAGGTTAAAAACCTAATTAATCTCATCTAGGACTCTTTACTACCCATTATCAAGCAATTTTGTAAGATCTTGTGATAAGTAAGCATAAATATGATGATGACTTCCCAAAGTTTTGAAGTTTAAAGACACATTTTTTAAAATAAAAAATACTTATGGACTTTCCACATAAAAGCAAATGTACTTTTTTAAATAGGTTTCCATTCCTGGAAAAATAAAAGGCTATTATAAAGACTACCTGGGATAATATATGTAAACTGCCTCACACAGTGTCAGGACCATAATAAGTGTTAATTAGCAATCTATTTCCCACACCCCAAGAATGTCTTTCTTCAACATAATAAATAATACAAAATTTACTAAAAAAAAAATTCCAGGCAAGAATTCAAACTCAGAATCAATGTCACAAAATGCCTGTGGTGAAAATTTTCAAGAAACATATATTTATTATAGCAAGAACTTGCAAATGGTTTAGAAAGATCTAAGCTGGTTTTAGATGAGGAAGAGATAACCTTGGGTTGGTATTAAACTTCAGGATTATGTGTATGTAGCTGAGCAATAAATCTTAAACGTTCCATTTCTAAAATCCTTTGATGTCTTTGGACTCGAGTATTTTCAGCATTATAGAACCTTTGTGTCTATTGTAAGATGTTTCTTCTACCAACTAAAACCCTAAGGTATGAAGTATTTGCTTCTATAGATGGATATAGTTTCTGGTATGTAAATAATACTAGTAAAGAAAGACATTCTTTCAACTGTTTTCCAAAGGGCTGTACCAAACCAAATTACTCTAAATTTATTACTTTTCTATTTGTATCTTTCAATGAACCCATCCCCACTGCCCTTAGGCAGACTTGAGAAAGAAAAA
>PVLC010029039.1:0-20530 GCA_004027655.1 Graphiurus murinus
GAGGAGGAGGGGGAGGAGGAAGAAAAGGAGAAAGAGGAGGAAGAGGAGGAGGGCAAGGAAGAGGACCTGAAGTACAGGGAGGAGGGGAAGAAGGAGAAGAAGCTGGAGAGCTAGTTAGCTTTTCTTAAGTGTCATTTAAGTATGCAAGAAGTTGATAGCATTCAATATAGAAGAGGGCCCTTACCAGAACCAAATGTGCTCAGACTTCCAGTCTCCAGAACAGTGAGAAAAATTTCCTGTTTTTTTTTTAATAGCAGCCCAAATGAACTAAGATCAGCACAATTCTCAGTTTCCAAAATCTTTGTTTCCTTCCCTGATATTCTGCAAGGCAAAGCTAGCTTCAGCCTCAGAGTAAGGACCTAGGACAGGATATAGTAACAGGCTAGCAGGGAAGAAAGAACCACTTCCAGGCAGAAAGAATACAAGACTCTTGTCAAATCTGGCCATAGCTGGCAGGAGTCCACAGAGGACAAGGATAGGAGCCAGGAGTCTGGGAATCAGGACAGGAGATCTTCCTGTGGTATCTTCTGCAATTTGCTCCAGGCTTACTTGAAAACCCTTGCATTCATACCCTGTGCGTTTACCTCCTATTTCTAATCTCCCTTTATGCCTAATCGGGACACAAAAAAAGTCCCTAGTGCTTTTTTGCATCTTCCCTGTCCAGTTGCTCCCTTAGTCTAGTTACTGTTAAGAGTGACAGTAAACTCATCCTGAGGACAGTTTATTAATCCATGTTTGTCCATTGTTTCAGGCGTGTGCAAGGCTGTCTGCTCATACTCCAGACAATGAGCACGAAATGATTCCTCATCCAAAAGGGGCACATCTCAATCTCTTTGGAGTATGCCCCTCATTTTAACTACCCTGGGAATTTCAGAGGGGAAAACCTGCGGCTAATAGGTCCAGCTTTCTTTCACTTTCTCAATAGGTACAGTATCTATGAGCTGCAGTATTCACACATGCCCAGCGTGCTGCCAGCAGGGATCAAAGACAGAGTCAAAGGAGGCAGAAATAGCAAAAATCCAATTCCAATGCCTTTGCATCTTGCAGTCATTTAGCATTTCATCTCCATGAATTTCCCAGGGTGCGTACAGGGGTTGTGTGCATTTAAGTTTTGACCCTTAGCTGCCCATTATCCTGCTCCCTTTTAGAGTAACCAGAAATTCACAGTGTTAGTCAAAGGAACACATGTGAGGCAACAGATAAGAAGACAAGCAACACAGTAACCTGGCCAAATTGTTTTAAATCATTTCTGATTCAAACTGCCCTATCTGTCCTTGTGATGCCCCCACTCTGGCCTTCCTCTTCAGCAAATCCTGTTTCCATTCTGGCCTGATAAGGTCAAAATATCACAAAGTCATCCATTCTAACATAGTTCTTATCCACTTTTTTTTTTCCCTTAAAATATCAAAGGAGTCAGTGTGCTCTCAGAAGCACTGTGTATCAAGAGACTGGGTTCTCTGGTCCTCATTTGAACTATCTGAGATTCCAGCAACACTGACTCAAAGTTCAGTCAGTTTGATGAGATGACTTGGAGTTGGGCATTTAAGGCACTATGAAATAAACATCAATACAATGCCAGCTCTTGTTTCATTTGAACTATTTAGCCCTCTAGGGCAGACTCCGGCAAATCTAGAAATTTGAGTTTCGTAGATTACTGAACTTTAAAGAAGAACTGAAGATATGGATTAAGGGAGTCTGAGTTTCAAAAACTGCTCCTAACTTAAAGTCAACAGCTCAGGCTTCTCATCAGCATTTCCCAAGCCATCTCTGGTTACAATTTGGCCCCATTGGAAGTCGCTCTACAGCCTGTCTCTATTTTTCCAGAATTACAGGTTGCCATGGTTACAGTGGCTTCTGGAAATGAACTTCATAATTGCTGCATATTGCATATAAACAGCTGGATTCCCTCTTTCAATTTCACTCTGAAACAATGAAGGCCCAAGAAATTGGCCTTGTATTTGAATCATTGACATGCTAAAGACCATTATACCAGGAGAGAAGCATCATGGCAGAGGGAAGCTTGAAGAAATGATCAAGTCAAATTCCCGAGGCTCTATATATGTAGATGAATGTGAAATTCATATGTCATTCCACGTACACAAAATCAGAATACTTGAAAGGCTGAAAGAGTCTTTTTTAAAAAGAATCATTAATCTAATTCCTGTTTTACGCAGTGTGAAATAGAAACCCAGAGGTTGAGAGTTTTCTGTGTAAGGATGCACAGAAAGGCAGGTGCAGGATTGGGGATTCTGCTACAGTCTGAGATGCAGCACCAGGTTTGAGTTCTGGTTCTGTTGCAAGTCAGCTCTGTGCCCTCCAAGGGTCATTTAATGTTGTACTCATATAATAGTCTCAACTAAGAGAGTTGGTCAGAAAATTGATCAGTGCATGTACTCACTAGAGTTGTCTTTCTGCATCAGTAGTAGCTTCATAGAAGCCATAATGACTGAGACCTCTTCTCCAAATACCTACTAAATTGTCCTTCAACTTTTTTTTTTTCTTTTTTTTTTTTTGCAGTACTGGGGATGGAACCCAGGAGCATTCTAACTCCAAGCTACACCCTCAGTCCTATTTTTATTCTTTATTTTGAAACAGGTTCTCACTAAGTTGCGGAGAATCTCACTAAGTAGCTGAGTTTGGCAGCGAACCCAGATCCTCACGTCTCAGCCTCTCAAGTATTGGGATTACAAGCGTGGCCCATCAGGCCCCGCTCCCCCTTCAATTTCTAAGATTCCCATATTGTATTCAACTTTAGGGAAACACAATGAATCTGCTTGTTAAAGTAAAATAACCCTGAAGAAGATGAGATACTAATGGCTATTAACACCCCAGTCAATAATGGCTAATCATTATTTATTAGTATATTCATTGATCACATAGTGTGCTATTGAGGCACAGATGAATTTTGAGAAACAGTTGCTTTTGGAGAGAAAGGCTGCTTGAAGGAAGTGAATGTTTTGGGGTTTTCATGGGATCCAGGCTCAAAGTGTGAGTTTGCCTGGTTGATAGAGAGTGCAGAGCCGAGGTGCAAGGGAGGCTCATTTCATAGCATAAAGTTGTTTTTTTTTTTCTTTGTTTTTCCAATCCATTTGTGTAGGTGCCTTTCTCTGTGAGGAAGTCTCAAAATTCTCCCCAGAAAAGTTACATGTAGTATGAAATGCTGCTGCTAGGGTAGTAATTACAAAATAAAATAAAATGATTGACCACACACAGCACTTAATAGAAAACTATTTATTTGCTCTACCTGTAGCTTGAAAAGGTAACATCTTGGTTCTACATGTGAAATCTGAGAGACCAGCCTCCTGACCCTTTAGAGCTGAGCAGCCTGCTCTTTGATCTTGTATAAGGTGAGCCTGCTGTAAGGTACAGCTTGCAATAAGGAGAGAGACTTATTCTTTTCCTTTGAACTTTCTTTTTATGCAGGAATTGTTTTCTGGAAGTCTTGAAAACAGAAATATGCAGCTGTGTGAAGCAACTCCTTTGGATTAATTTGTCCCCTTAATAGAGCCTACAATATACTCATTGTAACAGACAATGAGTTTCTACCATGATGGTGCTATTTCAAACTTATTGATTCTTTGGATGTTTATTTACTTTTACATGTGGGAAGTTTATGGATTTGCTGGGGGAAATGAAAAGGGTTTTTGGAGGTGTTAAGATAACGTTTGTCTTGTCCCTGCTTTTAAAGCTATCATTGGGGCAGGAGAGTCTGTGGATACAGAGCTTCTGGCTAAAACAGTTTTCCATAGTTCACTTTAGAATAATGTAATTCACTTCAGTCTAGAAGTCAGAAGATTATTGGATGGGGTGATGGTGGAGAGATAAAGTGTTTCAAGACAGTACTTTTCATGAAAGAAATCTCTACTTACTGTCTTACGTAATCTTTATCCACTTGCCGGGGCTGTCATTCCTGCCTCTGTGTCCTCAAGAGCAAAAGCAGCCAGCATGGTGACATTTTAATAATAATACTTTGTACTTATATAGCACCTGTCAAACAATGATCTCAAAGTACTTTCCCTGAGATTAACTCATTAATCCTCACAAGGATAGGTGACTCTCCCAAGGTCACAGAACAGTGAATGTTAGGGGCAGGTAAGAGTCTTGAGTTTCCCTCCCTTCCTTCCTTCCTTCCTTCCTTCCTTCCTTCCTCCCTCCCTCCCTCCCTCCCTCCCTTCCTTCCTTCCTTCCTTCCTTCCTTCCTTCCTTCCTTCCTTCCTTCTTTCCTTCCTTCCTTCACTCCTTCCTTCACTCCTTCCTTCAATTTTTGCAGTACTGGGAATTAAACTCAGGGCTAAACACCTCTGAAACACATCCCAGCTCCCTGGATTAGGGCTTTGACTACAGAAACCTTAACTGAAAACACTAAATACATTTCTGGGTCCATTTCATAGGAAAAGTAATTACTACATGGAGTGTCAGAACATCCTAAGCATTTTCTAAACCACTGGGAACTAGTTCAAGAATGAATGTAAGGTGGAACCTTTAGGTAGGAAATGAGGGGAAGACAGAAAGCAGGACAATCCTTCTCAGTCCTCTTGAATGTACAAATTATATCCATGAAAATATAATATTGTGGAGCAATTGCCCAGGAACTATTTTAAATAGGCTAAAATATTTCAAAATAAACAAAATAAAACTTATTGCCATCAGAAAAGATCAACTAAGTGAATAAATTTTAATAAAGTCTTCATGTGTGTGCTGTCTATATTAAAGGGAATATAACAGTGAAGGCATACTAATACATGCTCTATATTAATCCCCTATTATGTGCCAGATATATTGTATTTATTAGCTTTTGAATATATATAATATGACAATAAAGATATGAAAATATTATAAGTAAAGACTACTGGGTAATAGAGATAGTGTTCTAACTCACCTGTCTAATAGCTACCTGATATTTATTTGTTGTCCATATCATACCTTCTCTCTTCCTGGTCTAATCTGCTTGTTTCTGTCCTTTCTCTCTCTGGAGAAAAAAAAGCACATTATTATGTAAAATGGAACTGTAACTTGCCCACACCTATGCTCAGGCCCAGTGTATGTTTTATGTGTGTGTGTGTGTGTGTGTGTGTGTGTGTGTGTGTGTGTGTGTCTGTGTGTACATACACATTTAGTTCTCCCTACCCTTTTGTCACAGATTTTTTTTTTTTTTTTCAGTACTAGGGATTGAACTCAGGGGCATTCTACCTTCAAGCTATACCCCCAGCCCTACTATTTATTCTTTATTTTGAAACAGGGTCTCACTAAGTTGCGAAGTGCCTCACTAGGTACCTGAGGCTGGCTGAGAATCCGGGTCCTCCGGTCTCAGCCTCCCAAATGCCGTGATTACAAGCCTGGGCGCCACCACGCCCGGCTTCCTTTTGTCACAGATTTAAACAAAAAACTAGCCAAGCATGATGACTGTGGTGACTCCATGCCACAGAAGGCTGGAGGGAAGGTCTAAAAACAGCATTTAGAGATGGTAGTAGTGGCTTAGCCATCAGTCCCCAATGATGGTAGAAGGGGCCTTCCTGATTCCACTGGGGAGGCAGAGTTCAAGCTTGTGTTCCTGCAAGGCTTCAGGAGGGACCCAGACTCTAGGTGTTAATCTAGCTTCAATCTAGCAATGAAGACCAGCAAACAATGCATGTATGTATGGCATCACAGCAAGGAGAGGAGCCCTGCTTTTCTTCTTTACCCCCCACCCCAACTTCTCCTACAGGATTAGCAAACAGGTGGGGTGTTGCAAATGTCTGATAAACTGCTCTTTAACATTTTAATGGTGAAGGTTTTAAAAATTATGCTCCCAATAATAAAAACTGTCTGACATATAACAGACAAAAAACTTAGGAATTTCAAACAGTTCTAAGGCCAGTGGAAAAAAGATAAGAGAGGGTTAGCGAAACCCAAAAGCCCACATCAGAATGCAGGCTGCTCCCCTCTCCTTCTGCTAAGACTGCAGCTTCCATTGGGGCCAAGGAGCTGTCACCACAGTGTACAATTGCCTCATTACCAGAGAGAGGAGCTGAACACTGGGAACCTTCGCAGCCCCCTGGGGCACAGAGACCCAGGATAACAGCATGGCAATGCACCCCCTGCTGGCTTTTATTGTATGCTAATGTAATGGGGCCATCAGTCTGAAGGCTGTCTGTGCATAGAAACAGGATTTCTTTTTGTCTAGTTGGAACAGTCATTTGAAATTCCAGCAAGTAGCAATGAGTGTGAGTGTTAGGACAGGAGGGAAGGAGGAGGAGGGCTGAGGAGAAAGGGAGAAAAGTGGGAGTAAGGGAAAATGAGAGAGATTGAGAAAGTATTTTGCTTTAAGGAAGTATAACTTAAACAAAATGCAGGGTAGTAACCAGTATATAGTTCTCATTGCAGAACACCAAAATATATCCACTGGGACAAGGCTATTCACAGCAGGGAAATCCAAGGTCACCCAACTTCTGAAGTGTGAGAAGTAAGCAGAGACACATCTTCAGAGAGTGTTTCCTTAGGGAAGAGTTTGCTACTGACTTCTCTCCTTTCTGCCTTTTCAGAAATGACATGATTCTCCTAATGTCATCCAAAAGTCTCCATGCTGCCTTTGAAATACTTTTCTCTCAGAGAAGCATCTATTTCCAGGAGTGACTTTAGAGACACTGCTATTAAAAATGTAAAAAGAAAAGAATAAAGGGAGGGAGGGAGAGAAGAAGAGAAAGAGAAGGGAAAAGGGAAGGAAGGAAGGAAGAAGGGAAGAAGGAAGAAGGGTGGGATGGAGGGAGGGAAAGGAAGGCGGGAAGAAGGAAGAAAGGGAGAGGAAAGAAATTAGCTAAATGGATCTTGAGCCATATGCTAGATGTGCTAACTTTATTCCTGGCTATTTTATTTTAATTCTTACCTCAAGCCCAGATCACTTCCTTCGGGTCCTCTAGCAAGGGCCTGCAGAGAAAGTTACATAATATCGCCCACAGAACAAAGTTTCCAGGCTCCATTCACCCTTTCTTTCTGGCTAGTCTCCAGGCTTCTAAGCTGTGAAGCACACAGCAGGCCTTACTGCTCTCCAGTCATTGGGCCCTTAGCTTCTCCTCCAGTTCAGTGTGGGGCCCTTAAAGTAAAAAAGCAAGGCTGTGCTACTTCTCCTGTGTATGCTTCCTAGGGAACATAATGTAGGCTTGAGAACACACTAGGTTTTCAGTACTCATCTGTGCATTAATCATTTCCTCTAATACTTAATAAAACAATATTCAATGCAATATCTAAGTTTTTGATCTATTGTCGAGCCCCATTGCGTAATCTTTGTCATGACTGAAAAGTGTCCAGTGTACTGGGTCCTTTCATGCTGACACCTGCCTCTTAGGTACATCAAGGCCATTGGTAGCAAGCATCCAGGCCATTTGTTAGCAGAAGAACAGAGCTGGCAGATGTGCTCACCCAGTGTTAGAGCAGGAGAAGCCACCCTCAGAACCCTTGGACTTTTGCTCAAAACCCAGGTAGCTTTTCTGTGAGTTCTATTTAATATAGCCATATTGTTCTATTAAAGATCCCAAATTATTTTCAAATGCTTACCTGTATCTTCGTCTTCCAGGGGCATGGGTCAAAGGAAGGCAGGAATTAAAGGAGTTAGTGAGGCTGATTGGAAACAGCTCTGAGACCTCAGTTCTGCCTCTAGTCTGGCTGTGAGATAGAAGATGAGTGTCAAACTGTCACTCCTTATCTGTGCCTCCGTTTCAATCTGTAAAACAAGTAGTGTGAACTAGTTAAAATCTCATGATGTCTAGCTTTCATACCCTATGTTTAATCTCCCAGCTTCACACCAAGAAATCAGTAAAACTTCAATCCCTGATACTTCCAGGGCTGTTTTCCATTGGTACCCAGGGTTCCTCTGACTCTCTTAAAGCTACTTTGTCTTACACAAGATTTTAATCCTAATGTCCAACAAGGTCAGAGAAAGTCCGCTTCTGAAATGAAAAGATTAATGTTGCCATGGATGGGAGAGAAACCAGAGGGAGATTGCTGCTCGAGCATGAGAATTTTATCTTGTAGAATTTTTTTTCTTCACAGCAAATAAGGTTTATGGATTGCAATGAGGAGTCTGTCGCATTAAAATAAGTCTTTTTACAGTATTTTCCCATTTAAGCCTCACATGGGCTGGATTGGGCCCGGAAAGGCAGACTCACTAGTTTTTCAATTTAGTTTGTTAATAGCCTGCCTTTCATAAAAGCATCAGGCACAATCACACCAATCCTTAAATCAATAGGATGATGCAGCAATGCATCACAGAAATGATATTTTTGAAATAAATATATACCATTCAGCCAGGCCCGTTTGACATCAAATTTATATACTCAATAAGAAAGCACAATTAATGGTCCCGAACTGTATTTTCCTTCACCTATTTCACATTTCAAGAGGCACAGGATTTCTTAAGGAAAAAAAAATCATAAAGGAAGGAAAGAAAGAGAGCAGAAAAGCATTCTGTTCATAACTAGAACGGAGGTATTAAAGAACAATGCTGGCTTGTTGGTGCCTCCCCAGGACCCGTTCATCTTGCTTCCAATTTCACTTCTCTCTTTATTCTGGGTTTTGCTCGGATGTTATCTATTTTTATTTGATTTTATTTCTTTGTGGTACTGGGGATTGAACCCGGGGGCATTCTACACCCCCAGACTTGTTTGTTATTCTTTATTTTGAAAGAGATTCTCACTAAGTTGCAGAGGGCCTCACTAAGTAGCTGAAGCTGGCCGAGAACTCGTATCCTCCAGTGTCAGCCTCCCAAGTACTAGGATTACAATCATGCACCACCTCGCCCAGCTCAGATGTTATCTATTTTTAAAAAGACTTCCTTGACATCCTGTGTAAAACAGCACTCCATTTCCTTTCTGTCCATTTGCCCCATTCTTCACAGCATATCATTACATTGTATTTTTTTACTGAAACCTCTCTCCCTAAGGAGTCTAAGATCCCTGGGGTCAGTATCTGTGCTAGGACATACAACACTCCGGTGCCCAGAAAAGTCTCTAGCTTCTGGTATCTATCCAAAATAACTTAGTTTTTCTTCCTGGTCCTGGGGATTGAACCCTGTGACATAATACCTTGGAGCTAGACACTCAGCCCTATTTAATTTTGTTTTGAAACAGGGGCTCTCTAAGTTGCTAAAAGCCTTACTAATTTTCTGAAAATGGCCTTGATCCTGGAATCCTTCTATCTCAGTCTCCTACGTACTAGGATTACAGGTGTGTACCACCATGCCTGACTCCAAAATAATTTCTTGAATGCATGCGTGAATGAATGAATGAATGAATACATTGAAGAATAAAAAGCTATCTCATTTCTCCAAACTTTCTTGATTGTGGAGTTGTATGATCACATTTGTATAATGAAACAGAAATAGAAGCAGATATGTATTCCACTTCCTAACTCAACTGATCAGTATAGACTTATTTTGTACCATGTATCTCCCTAGTGTGGGTATGTGTGTGTGCATATGTGTGTGTGTGTGTGTGTGTGTGTGTGTGTGTGTGTCTGTGAATGTGTACATGTGTTTATTGAAACAGTATTCTAAGTTAATACAAAGCTATGTTAATAGGAGAAAATTACCCAGCTTACCTCTCTTCTTCCTCTGTGTCCCAATTTAGTAAGGAAACTTTTATCTTCACCTTCATAGATTTTCTACATTTCCTTTCTGCAATGACCACTTATATCCATTTATGCCAGTTTTGTCTGTACTGAAAGGAAAGGAAGATAAATTTTATAAACTATTGTTACAGGTTATTAATATGAAGCCCTTTTATGGACTTTTAGAACTATCATCGAAGAGCCAGGTGTGGTGGGGCATGCTTGTAATCCTAGTACTTGGGAGGCTAAGACAGGAGGATCTGGGCTTGAGGCCAGCCTCAGCTACTTAGTGAGGCACTCTGAAACTTAGTGAGACCCTGTTTCAAATTAAAGAATAATAATAATAATAAAAGAAGGGATGGGGATGTAGCTCAGAGGTAGAATGCCATTGGGTTCCATCCCCAGTACTGTACTACAAAAAAAAAAAAATAAAAAATAAAAAAAGAAATATAATTGAAAGCAGGAATTTTATTTCAATTACTCTTGGTTACTGAGCTGTGTTTCACTGAAACCAACACACGCTAAGGCTGAGCTGCAGGGACCACCCACAGGTTATATTTCGGCTTTGATTGATGACCTTCATACTTCATACGAGATCTGGTAAGGTTCAGACTACAGCTCTTCCTCAAGTAGAATCACCCTCTTAGATTAGTGCCAATTGTACATTTCACAATAAACAACTGGATCTATTGTACCTGTATTGTCACGAAGTTTGAGTTGATCCAACATAAGCCATCATTGTTGATGAACTGTGACAACTAGGACAAATATCAAAGAATTTCAGAGTACAGTGATGATAGAATTCCAAAATCAGGGGAGAAAACACAATATAGGAGCAAATATTTCTGGCAATAAAAAGTGATTTTAATCAACCAAAGAGTAAAAAAAAATCTCTTAGCAAAATATAAACTGGATATTAGATATTTTATCTAAACTTCTACAGATACTGATTTTCAAAAAAAAATTAGTAATTTGAAGGTGGAGAGAAAACATCTGTGTTGAGACCTATCATATACATGTAGAGATTTGTTGAACCAAACATGTATCCTGATGATGGGGTCTGTCCTGGTATTAAGTTAGTTTTTGAAATTACGGTCAAAGTATTTGATAAAAAAACAAATACACACACACACACACACACACACACACACACACACACACGCACACCTATACATATACATATTTAAAAATAACCTGAAGTTAGCTGATATCTCATTTTTTTAATAAAGTTCCTTGCTAAAGGAGCCTGTCTTTTCCATGTGCTTTTTCCATGTAGCACCATGAAGTGACTGTGTTCATAACTAAAGAAATGGACTATTAATCATGTTTAGAGCATGCCATGGAAACAGTAGCAGAATAAACAGCTCTGGAGGAAGAAAATTGATAGCATCTAAAGCAGAATTTAAAAGGCTACTATCTACATACTTTGTGAAAGTGTATTCTGCCAAGTTGTGGGGTAAAAAGATGTATATGGGTGCTCTCTTCATTCTAGGAAAGATAAATGGTATGCAAACAAGTGCACCATAACTCAATGTGGAGCATTCACAACAGGATGATGGGAGGCTAGGGTTGTTTGGTCAAGCAGGTTATAGAGAAGGATATATTTGAGCCTGACTTTGAAAGGTAGGCTTGCCATAGGTTTATTTATGAGTGTAAACATGTAAGTGGAAGAATGCTGATTGTCTTAAAGACAGGTATTGGGCTCCGTGGAACATCAATGTAGTTCATGAATAATTAGCAGTCACTCGTATTGTTCACATTTTATGTTCTGGGTGCTGTGCTAAGCAATGTAGAGTAATGATCTTATTTAATCTTCAAGACTTCCTTATGGAAATGGTGGATATCATTATTACAGATATTTTACAGATGAGGAAACTGAAGCATAGGGAGGTTAGCAGTTTGTTTGTGGTCCTATCAGTAAGGAACCAAGGCTTAAACCTATCTGTGTCCAAAGTCATGGAACTCAGCTCTTCATTAATAATAAAATTGAGTCTAACTAAGCATTTGTAATGAACAGGTGAATGTTTTGAGCACTATCCAAGCATTACTATGGTTGTTTTTTTGTGGTACTGGAGATTGAACTCAGGGGTATTTTCCCTCTGAGCAATATACCCAGCCTTTTTATTTTTTCCTTTGAAACTGGTCTCACTAGCTGCTGAGAGTCCCACTAAGTTGCTAGTTTCAAATCAGAGATCCTCCTGTCTCAGTTTACCAAGCACTGGCCTCCGCACATGGCCAAGCATAACCATTTAACTCTTAAAGTAACACTGTCAGGTAAGTGAAGATAATTTATAATTTTACATATAAAGAGACAGAAGCAGAGATTAAACAGTTTATCTGAGGCCACAGACCTAAAGAGCATCACAACAGAGATTATAACCCTCGTACTTGGTTTCACAGCTAAGTTCATAAGCCATACACCTAAATGCCTCTGAAGTTTCACATTATACAAAATATTCTCTGTATACACCTACTGGTCATTCTATTCCATGGTATAGAGTTGAGAAGTAAAGACAAGGCTGACATTTAAAACTGAGAGTTTTTTTTTTTTTTTTTTACCACCTACCTGCCTAGTTGTTTTCATTTTTAACTAGAACAAGTGTCTTGACTGAGAAAATATATATAGAATTATCAGAGAGTTATAAACATTCCATCTGCTAAAAAAGATGAAGTGATGCTACATATGTATATAAAATTACCAATTCCAATCTCAAAGGCATGTACTGGGAGAAGGAGGCATTGGGGTGGAAACCAAAGGGAAGTGCTCCAAGAGTTGTGTGCATGTATGTTCCTATTGATAGGATATATAATCACAATGTAACAAATAAAATATAGTTAAAAAAATAAATAAATACATAAATAAATAAATGTGACATGACCTAAAAAAGAAACTACAGAACTCAGTTAAGTTCTTGAATTTCTAATCACAAATTCAAATCTTGCTAAAGGTCAGTAGTAAAGAAAAAATGTGTGCCGGGCAGGGTGGCGCACGCTGGTAATCCCAGCATTTGGGAGGCTGAGACCGGAGGATCCGGGTTCGCAGCCAGCCTCAGCTACCTAGTGAGGCACTCTGCAACTTGGTGAGACTCGGTTTTAAAATAAAAGAATAAAAAAAAATAGGGCTGGGGGTATAGCTCGGAGGTAGAACGCCCCTGAGTTCAATCCCCAGTGCTGCCAAAAAAAAAAAAAAAAAAAAGAAAAAAATGTGTTGATGGGTAGATGACAAACTTTATCAGGAATGAAACCCTAGTTGTAGTTAGTTTCAATGACTTTCCTTAAAGGAATAGACCAGAGGACTGGACAGTTAGAGTGGGGTGAGAAGACAGAAGAGGCCCTAAACGGCTAATGGGAAGTGAGCTTCCAGGCCCTCGGTGTTGCACAGGGAAAGGGGATCTACTAGCAGAGGAGAGTCTTTTGGAGATAGGTGGAGAAAAGCAAAAGTTCTCCTTGGCCACTGCATTGTTTTCCCTGGATTGAATTCTCAGGAACCACAGACTATCAGGCTGCACCTATTCCACTGGGCAAAGGAAGCACATCATCCTCGATGCCGTGCAGTGATATCTCCATAGCTGTAGTGGTTACAGGTACATCGAGGGAAGCTGTCATTCATTGTGCAGAAGGTAGAGCTGAAGAAGTGAATGGTGTTAGCCAGCAGCAATCACTCCTGCTTCAAAGTGAAGGCAGAGAGATGCTTCTCCCTCTGGGTGGAGCTTATTCACTATGACTACCCTCCCTCCTCATTCCCTGGCCTGGTCAGGGGATCTGGTCTTAAGGCTACATTTTGTAAATAGTAATATGAGTGTTTAGGACAATACACTTCACCTCCCTGGTCATTATATCTTCAAAAATATACCATTACAGCTTTTCTTTTTGAACATGCAAATGAAGTGTGCTGTAGAAACAGAGTGTTTTTCCTATTCTGACTCAGATCATCTTGAACTATTCACTATCAGGTGAATGTTCTTAATTCCATCCAACAGATGGGAGAGTGGGCATGCCAATATTCTGTTACTTACTTATGGTCAGAGAGCTAGGATTTGAACTCGGTTCTACTTAATTCCATAGTGGTGTTTTTATTTTTTTTTTAATTTAATTTAATTTTTTTTGCAGTACTGGGGATTGAACTCAGGAGCATTCTACCTCCAAGCTATACCCCCAGCCCTATTTTTTTTATTCTTTATTTTGAAACCGGGTCTCACTAAGTTGCGGAGTGCCTCACTAGGTATCTGAGGCTGGCCGCGAACCAGGATCCTCCGGTCTCAGCCTCCTGAATGCTGGGATTACAAGGGTGCGCCACCATGCCCGGCTCATAGTGGTGTTTTTAAAACTACTGCTACTGTCTTATTTTCTTTATGTGATGCCTAATCTTTTGTTGCAGAATAAAAAAGCAATATCCATTAAAATGCTCCTTTCCAAAAGCATATCTCTGTACCTCATCTTGAGGCCTGCAGCTTTGATGCAGATGGTGTATGGGCATGCCTCTATGTTCCATCTAGAAAGCCAACTACAACACTTCCAAGTCTGTGGTCCCACATGCTTGACTCTTCTAAACACCTGAAGCTTTGATTGTGTCTCTGATTTTATTTGCTGCTATTTCAAGTGTGATTGCTTTCTGGCCTACTGATGTGAATGCAGAGATTATGGAATAGGGATGTGGAGGAATGCCATTTAATTTAAAATGTATTTTTTGAGCAACACAGACACTTGAATATCCTTCTTTATGTACTAGAGTATGACACTCAGCATACTCATTTGCACATAGTTAAACCTAAAATCCCCCACCTCCTGAGACTGCACTCACAGCAAATAGCATTAGAATTGGGATGGAGGATGCAAATCTGAGATTTGTGAGTCTTAGGTGTTTATTGGAAGGCAACAGAGGCCACAGATAAACCCAGGATGAATGGCATGCCCTCCCCAATAGTGATACCTGTGAAGCAGGGAAAGTGTACAAGAGGTCAGCTCTTTCTCTGACCACACAATTCTACCTGACAACCCATTGAAGCAAACTCTGTCACCAGGATGTGGAGGGGACTCTTTAACAAAGAGATGTGAAGTGATGCTGACTTTAATTCTGAAAAAGAATTCAAAAGCATGAATAACATTGCACATTATTAAATCATAGAAGAGATTCTGGACATGGTGGTATATATCTGTAATCTCAGTACTTGAGAAGATGAGGCAGGAGAATCACAGGTTCAAGGTCAGCCTCAGCAATCTATGGAGACACTTGGAAATTTAGCAAGACTGTGCTTCAAAAAAAAAAAAAAAGTGGCTGGGTATTTATCTTAGATGTAGACAGTTTTTGGGTTTAATCCCTGGTAACAAAAAATATAAATAAAATATTACACATTTTTTCTTCCATATATCTCTTTCAAAGTAGAAAATGCTCTGAGAGCAAGACTTCATTAAGCTATTTCCAGTGTCTAATATACCAAATAAATGAGATAATCAGTTACTTTCTCCAATTAAGAGGAAAAAAAACATAGCACATACTTGAATGTAAGTACTATCATTTTATTATAATAAGGATGGGGGAGCCAGGGTTCGCAGCCAGCCTCAGCTACCTAGTGAGGCACTCTGCAACGTAGTGAGACCCTGTTTCAAAATAAAGAATAAAAAAAATAGGGCTGGGGGTATAGCTCGGAGGTAGAATGCCCCTGAGTTCAATCCCCAGTACTGCGAAAAAAAAAAAGGGGACCAAATATATCGTATCTACATTTTGAGCCACTAATGCTGGGGCATCGATGTGTGCTTCCTTAATGATTTGTGCTTTAGTTTTGATTGTGTGATAAAGAACAAAATATTTAATATCTCTAAGTCTCAATTGCCCCATTTAAAAATAGTATTAATATTTTCTATATCATTGATGATTGTGAAATTTAAGTGAAAAATAAATCAGTGGGTATAAGGAAATGCACACAAGTGCACATTGATCTAAGGTATTCATTAAAAATAAAGACATTCTCGATAGGCTTAACTCTTTTGTATACTCAAGTGCCAGGTATACTATGAACTCAGCTGCTGGCCACTGCTGCTCCTTGAGCCCTTCAGCAACAGAGCCATAGGCCTCCAGCTTAGGCTCAGTCCTGGGTCTTACAGTGTGAAATGAACATTACACCCACCTGCCTGACCTGGAAAGAAACTTCCCTGAACTAGCCCACAGGTCTCTTAGTCAGGAATTGCTACTGTTATAGGATTCTAGCTCTTTGATTATCAAAATTGGAAATACTCTTTGGAAATAGTTGTAAGAAGGTCTCTGAGAGTTCTGGAGGTAAAAATGGCTGAGATCTTGGAGTTTAACAATATTTACAATTCCTGCTTCACATCCTAGAATTGTTCCAACTGTTTCTGTCACCAGGCTGGGGGATGCAAGACAATATACCCTATAGGATGAATTTGTCCTCATTTTGAGTGAGTAGCTACTACTCTCAAATCCATCTATGTAAGTCAGCTTGATAGATCTGTGCCTGGTTCCCAGTTAAACCCATCTGAACTCCCTGTGAAAACCCCCCACAAACATGCAAACTCCACCAGGGAGAGCACTTCAGAACCAAGATAATTTTGAGTAACTGTAAGACTCCATTTCAAATATCAAATTCTTTTTGCCTATCACATTCTTAAATCTCTACTTTTGTATTATCCTGACCTTTCCTGAAGGTTCTGCTTGATTTGAAAAATCATACTCCTGGAAAAGATAAGTTTTATATATTGACAAACATGCCATAAATCCATAAGAATGAAATTTTCACATTTATGAGAACTATGATCAAAAGTTAGGGGTAGTGTGAAAGAATAAGAATTCCAATCCCCGGGGTACAGCTAAGGTTGAATAAAACATTGGAAGCAGGGAATGAGGCCTTAGTGCCTGAAGATACAAGTTATACCTTTCCCAATGTTGGGACAAACCGGCCCTGTATAGTGCTTTCTCCATGAACTACAATTGCCTGTCACAAAATATTTTGATAGGCACTCACCCTGTTTGGATCTTGGTTATAAATATTTGCCCAGACCCTAAAACTGATGTTCTAAGTTTACAATGCACATATTGCATAAATATATGTTGATAAATAAACTTGGTAGCTGGTGTATGCATTGCATGTAAACTCTCCTTTTTTAAGCAAAGGATTTGAATTTTATAGACTGTAAAATATGGCTATTGCTCTATTTATCTTGATGTACCTCTATGAAAAGGTGGCTGCTGTGATTGGAAAGCCACACCATATAACTAAAATAAGGTACTTTATTTAGAATTTTAGGATATCCCCTGACCAATATGTATAACCATAACTATCGTGAAAAATTAGTTGTTTATTGCATAAATATTTTCAAGAGCTCTGGCTGGGATCCTAGAGAGTTTTATAAACACTGTGAGAAAGGAGAGCCTGGTCACTGCCATAAACGCAGGGCTCAAGGATTCTAGCTGGCTATTGGAGGAAAAAAAGGCTAATAATGAGAGAGATGTACCAGTTGAGATGTCATAGAGGAAGAAAGCCATTGAATATCATTATCAAAAACAAACTTTGGCCAGGGTATTAGGAAAAAAATATACTGTGTGTGTGTGTGTGTGTGTGTGTGTGTGTGTGTGTGTGTGTGTTATTGATGATCCAAACTGGGGCCTCATGCATGATAGACAAACACTCTAAAACATCCCCCAACCATGGGAAATTTATTTTTATTTTATTTTATTTTTTGTGGTAGTGGAGATTGAACCCAGGGGTATTATACTTCCAAGATATACCCTTGTTCCTTTTATTTTTATGTGTAAAATTTATTTTATTTTATTTTATTTTTTTTTGTACTGGGGATTGAACTCAGGGGCATTCTACCTCCGAGCTACACCCCCAGCCCTATTTTTTATTCTTTATTTTGAAACCGGGTCTCGCTAAGTTGTGGAGTGCCTCACTAGGTAGCTGAGGCTGGCTGCGAACCCGGATCCTCCAGTCTCAGCCTCCCGAATGCTGGGATTACAAGCGTGTGCCACCACGCCCGGCTTATGTGTAAAATTTAAAACAAGGTCTAAATACGTTGTTGAGGGTATCACTGAGTTGTCAAGGCTAATCTTGAAACTGGGATCCTCCAGTCTCAGCTTATCAAGTACTGAGATTACAGATGTGAACCACCACATCTGGCTACCACTTTTCATTTGTAAGCACATATTCTTTAAAGAATGAAATGGTACCTCTTGTAGATTTTGTGAACTAGGTATGGTCTTCGTTGCATACACTTCTCCTTTTATTTACTTAAAAATAACCTTTAAAAAGGTAAAAACCATCGGGTAGAGTGGTACATGCCTGTAATACCAGTACAGTGCAGACAGGAGGATGACAGGTTCAAAGACAGCATCAGTAACTAGAAAGGCCTTCAGCAGCTACTTAGTGAGACTCTATTTTAAAACATAAAATTTAAAATACAGCTGGAGGTATACTTCAAAGTAGAATGCCCCTGGCTTTAATCTCTAGTACCACAAAAAAAAAAAAAAAAAAAAAGAAAAATGAAAAAAGAAAAAAAATAAAAATACTCTAGAACAAAGGTTTTAGAATATCTTTAAGCAGCAGAAAACTAGTATTCAAGAGAGATTTTGCAATAAAACACAATGCTAAGAATCAATCTAGGTGGGATGGCTGGCTGTTTGTTGGAGGTCTCTGGACCTTGCCCCCTTTGCTTTTGCTCTGCTGTCCCAGGTAGCCTTGAGATAAATGCACACAGCCTGAGATTCCTGTGATCACAGATTAGGTATGTGGATAACTGTGCACCAGAGAACACCAAATTCTTTCAGGAAATTAAGAAAAATATGTAATTCTAAAATATATTCAGACTTTATATCAACAAGGGAGGAAGCACCTAGCAGGCTGATAGTTGTCTTCTGCACATTTTGTTGACGGAGCTACTATATGCAGTCTCCCAAGCAAGAACCCTCTTCTTCATCTCTAGCATGCACCACGTCTTTGGTAAAAATGCCTTTCCAATTTGCTCACTCTCTTCCTGCCCCAGTTCTACCAGAGAGAGTGTACTCTTCTCTTCTTACGGATAACTGAGCAAATCCCTTAACTGGTTCCTCTACAAGCTTCTTTGAGATTCTCCACACTCTGCCCTAGCTAGTCTATCCTGAGTTTTAGAATTAATTTGCTTGATTTGGTCTCCCCTTTCTCTCAATGACCTGAATTCAATTCAGTTCATTCAGTCATTGATCATATTTATGATTCCCAACATTCAATGTGTTGGAAACTGCAGGATGACAGATATATGTTGGAATCTCTGCCTTCTATTAAAAGAGATAAGGAGTAACACAATACCTGTAATAGAAGGTGGAACATGACAAGAGTCATTTGAGTAGGGGAAGCAAAGCTCAACAAAGTAGTTAGAGAATAATTCTGGCTAGTGAGATTGGGAAGGACTTCAAAAAACATTGAAACATTAGTAAGAAGTAATTAAAAAATAAGTAGGAAGTCACTGCATAAAGACAGTATGGGTAGGATATCATGATTGAGAATAAGGGATTTGCAGGGGTATGGAACTAGGAAAGCCCAAAAGGTATTCTGGTAATTATTATGGGTCTATAATTTTACATGGTGAAATGTAGAATAAACTTGGAAAATGAGCTAAGCCAAGTTTGTGGATGGCCTGGAATACTGGATCAATATGTTTAAACTGTACTTACTAGACTTTGGAGAAAAGTCAGTGTTTTTTAAGGTCCATATGCCCTATTATTAATTGAATATATTTTTGGTTTGTGCAAGAATGATGTCGTGAAAGGAATTTTAGCTGAGAGTTATAAAATCCATAGATTCAAATTCCTGTAGTAGTTACCTCTGCTTCATCTTTCTGAGTTATCAATAAAATAAAAGAATAAGAATAAAACGAACATTTACTATTTTTATTTCTAAATGTATGTATGGGTTAGGATGTGCGAATGCTATTTGCAGACTGAGGAAAAAGTTTTGAAAAATGGCAAGAAGAATTGGTTGTGGAATTTTCCTGAGCACACGAGGTTAATACAGTTGTTTTTGATAAAATTGGGATATAAGAAAATATTTGTCTTTAACTTTTTCAACCTAATGTTGCACCTCATAGCTCCTTGATATCTTCACATTAGACCATGAAATTCTTCTGGAAAAAAGATATTTACTTTGATTTTCATTTGTATTTCCAGTACACACCGAGGAGCCAGTCTCAAAACAACCACTCAGTAAATAGTAAATATTGCTTGACTGAATGGTCTTTCAAACTCCAAACCTTCTGCTCTAGAGGAAAATTTGAACTAATTTCATGCTTAATAATAAACGATTATCCATGTATTAAGATATCTTTCCTATATTAAAGATATGGAGTAGTTTAGTGACAGCACAGATTTAATAGCACATGTTGAAAATGGGAAGCATTTCAAAGGGCAAGAGTGGTTTGTGCAATTGGGCTCCCAAGTGGTTTGTACAACTGAGTTCTCCATCTCTGCATTTGGAGCCCCTTGATTCCCATTTGAAAGTTGAACCTCTAGGCCTTAGCTTTCATAAATACAACGGTCTAACTGAATGCACTTTGTCTTACAAAAGCACATTTCAAACGAAGACAACGACAACAACAACAATAACAACAACAACAAAACTATGGAGAATTCCTATCAGCCCACATAGATAAACCCATTTTTTTCATATTATGAAGAAATTCCTAGGCTACCATTCTTCTGAGAGTAACATTAGGCTGTTGCCAGGCTGTGAACACTTGGCCTCCCTCACTAAACCAAACTGAAACAAAAACAAACCTCCAAAAAAAGCAAAAAGCTTATCAGAACAAAAACAAAAATTACCTTACATTTTCATGGGGATATCTTTCTATACGTGAGCACCTTTACTCTACTGTGTTGGACTATATCTTTGTTATGTTCCATTCTACACTTGGGAGAGTAGCTTATACTACTACTACTCTCCTCCTCCTCCTCCTCCTCCTCCTCCTC
>PVLC010029040.1:0-22153 GCA_004027655.1 Graphiurus murinus
CTTTATTTCTTCTTTTATTTCTTTAAAGCTCTGTCTACATTCTTTCTGAATGTAGAGTATTGTTTCTAGTATTAAAGGTCTGAATTGTTCTTCTGGTAATCTCTGCCATTCTGGGTTGATGAGATCTGTTATTGAGGGGTTGTGGTAGCTTATTGTTTGTTTGTTACTTTTCCTTCCCATGGTTCCCCTGTTCTTAGATTTATATCTTTTCTTCTCTTGCAAGTTTTCTCATCCAATCTCTACAGGGGGCGGTTAGAGGTATCTGAAGGTATATACAGGAATAGTTTGTATTCAGTGATAGAGGTTGGGTGAGAGGTCACAGTATTGCATGCAGGAATAGGGTAAAGTAGAAGGTATGTTCCAGTGGAATAAAAGGTTGAGTGTATTGAGGTGATATATTGTCAAGATTAGTGATAGTAGATATGTTAGGAGAAACTGGTAGTTAATGTAGAGTTTTGAGTGTGATAGTATGAGATGGTCTTAATATGAGAAGAAAAAGAAAAGAGAGGAGGTAAAATTTGAGGAGCGGAATATAGAGGGGAGAGGGGAGGAGGAAGCTTGTAAAAGGGAAAAGGAGGGGATTTAACAAGCTAAGCAAGTATTAACAAAGCAAGCGATCATCCAAACAAACATAAGTAAATCAAGGCAATACAAAACAAATAGTGAGTAAAAACAGATAAAACATAACACATTAAAAAGAACCCAAAACATAAAAACAACAACCAAGTACTAAGACAAACACTCTGCTAGTTTGTAAGTACCGAGGTTAAATTTTCGAGTGTGTCTCTGGCATTATTATTTACACTGTCAGTGCAGGCAGGGGGTTTGTTGCTGCTAGCTTATGTCTCTGGGCTCTTCACAGGGGGTCCCTCAAGTCAGGAGTGCAATTCAACTTACAGATCCCTGTTGCTCGTATTTCCGTTGTTGTTTGTTCCACCTCTGGTCGCTGCGGGTGCAATAGGTCAATGGAGGTCTGGATAGCTGGCAGGATGTTGTACGGGAGAGGCTGGCACGCAAAATGGCCTGCACCGGCTCATGTTGCACGGCATGCCCACTCCCTTGTTTCCTGGAATCTGTGCAGCTTCGCTCCTCTTTTTTTTTGTCAAGAAGTAGCTTTTGCTGCCATCCTGGTTCAATCTCTGTTGTGTATTCGTTCGCCCAGTCCCTGGAGTGGTGTCCTGAAAATGTCCCACTAGAACTTATGCTGATCATCCCATGTGTTCTGATCGCTGTGTCTGGTGGGAGGTTCCCTGCCAGCATAGGGTGTGGAGTCCCAGGGGCATGCATGCCACGGCTGTTCCCTGGGTCCACTGAGGTGCCTATAGTTCTTAGTTCCAGGTCCCAGTTCCGCAGCCTGCGAGGGGCCCGAGGTTCACTCGTGGTCCACTCGGGGCCCACAGGGAGCCCACGGCTCACAGCGAGCCTCTGCTTGGTGGCCTCCTTTATTTCCCTAATGGCTCTCCAAGACCTCTTCCATTGTGGTTCAGCTTTCATCCCTTTTTGTTGTTTTTTCCTTCTCTTAGGAAGCTGGGTTTTTTTTTTTTTTTTTTTTGGCAAATTTGATTCGAAATCACAGTGTCTGGGTAAAGGGGTTTCACTCAGGCGCCATCTTCGGCTCCTTTCTTTTCCCTCAGTTCTGTTCTGTTGCTCTCGCTGCCCTGATCATTCGTCTGCCACTCTGCTCTTCTTTCCTTCCGTCAAGAAGTTGCATTTGCAGCTGTTTTGGTTCAATCTTTGCAATGCATTCAATCACTGTTCCGACTCTGCAGAGGTGTGCTGGGGTGGTCCCATGGGAACTTATGCTGGTTGCCCCATGCATTCCAGTGCTGTTCATGGTGGGGGGATGTGCCACCTGGGGGGGAGTGTGGGGTACTGAAGGTGCTCACTCCACATCTGGTCTGGTCGCTGGTCCACCGCAGTGTTTGTAGATCCCAGCATCTGACTGGCCACCACAGCTTCAGGTCCCGGTTCTGGCTCCACAGCCTGCTTCCACAGCCCGGCGCTGAGCCACCGCATGGTGGTCTCCTTTACTCTCCCTGCTCAGCTCTCTGGGTCTTCTTTAATTGTGGTTAAAACTTCACTTCTTTTGTTGCTTTTTTTTTTTCTTCTGTTAAGAAGCTGTTTTTATGGTAAACTTGATTTGAACTCACAGCATCTGGGGAGAGGTGTTTCAATCTGATGCAGTTATTTAAAAGCAGAAAATATCTATGCAGATTCAAAAGGACTGCAGAAGCCAACTCGGCTCTGTATTTACAAACTTGCAGGGTTTTTGTTTTTGTTTCATTTTGTTGTTGTTGTTTTTTGTTTTGTTTTTATACTGTTTTCATTTTGTATTTTGTTTTATTTATGTTTGGATGATTGGTTGCTTTATTAGTTTTTGCTCAGTTTGTTGACTCTCTTCCTCATACCTTTTACAAGCTTCCCTACCTCTATCCCATCTATATTCCTCTTCTCAACACTTTTTTTCTCTTTCCTTTTTTCTTTTTCCCTCATATCAAGACCATTTCATACCACTACAGCTAAATACTCTACATTGACTACCAGAATCTCATGACATACCGCTGTCTCTAACCTTTACCATGTATCACCTCAACACACTCAACCTCTTATTCCACTGGACAATACCTTCTACTTTACCCTATTCTTGCATTCATCACTGTAACTTCTCACCCAACCTTCACCAGCGAACACAATCTGTCCTTGTATATGCCAGCAGACACCTCTAAACCCCCACTGAAGAGATTGGACCAGAGAGGTGAACCACCAGAAGGGACTGTCAAACCTAAAGGATAAACTCATCCTGCTGATAGAAGGAATAGCTCAACACATCCCACATCGAGGTCTAAAAACACAGAGACCACAAACTGTCCTACTCACATCTCTGAGATGAATCCCCATAACAGGAGCAACAAACAGACCCTAGAAGTCAACACCTGAAACCCGCCAAAGGCACCAATAGAGTGAGCAGAAGAAGTCCTAGAGTAATTGCAACTCAATACAAGATACTATTAACAAAGAGAAAATAAAAATAAGAAACCTATAAATTGAGAGAAGGCTTGCAAGAGCAGCAAAGATATAAATTTAAGAACAGGGAAACCATGGGAAGGAAAAATAGTAAAGAAACAATGAGCCACCACAACCCCGCAATAGCAGAACTCACCAACACAGAATGGCAGAGATTACCAGAAGAACAATTCAGATATTTAAGAGTAGAAATGATACAAAACTTCCAGAAAGAATGGAGAGAGAGCTGGAAATAAATAAAGAAACACATAAACAAAGAATCTGACACCCTGAACAGGAATCATAGAGAAGACGTGAAGGGTGTGAAAGATGCAATAATTGAAGTGTAGGCATCAATACAAACTATAAACAGTAGATTAGACCACATGGAAAATAGAATATCACTCTTAGGAGATGACCATTCCAAAAATGAATCTGTAGTACATAATTTAGAAAAAAAAATCGACAGTATGAATTGGACATCAATGAGATCTGGACCAATTTTAAAAGAGCTAACCTAAGAATAATAGGCATAGAAGAGGGATTAGAAGCTGAAACTTATGGAATAAACAATCTTTTCAAGGAAGTAATATGAGAGAATTTTCCAAACATAGAAAGAGAAGTTGACACACAGGTAGAGGAAACATACAGAACCCCCTCTAGACAAGACCAAAGAGGAGGTTCATCACGTCACCTAATAATCAAGTTGACTAATGTAGAGGACAAGGCAACAAAAGTAAAAGGCCAAGTGACATATAGAGGGAAATGAATTAAAATCACTCCAGACTTCCCAAACCAAATTATGAAAGCCAGGAGTGGATGGAGTAACATATTCCAAACTCTGAAAGAAAATAACTTGCAGCCAAGATTCTCATACCAGCAAAATTTTCTCTCAAAATTAATGGGGATATAAAAATCTTCCATGACAAACAGAAACTGAAAGTATTTATGTCTTCCAACCCAGCACTAGAGAAAATACTCAAGAGATTAACTACAAAGAAGAACTAACAAGTGAACATCAGAACCAGAGAAACAGTAATTTCCAGGAAGCAAACAACTAAGCAAAGAAGAAGAAACACCACAGAAAAAGGAGTCAAAATTCAAAATGTTAGGATTAAAAATCATCTCTCAATAATCATACTGAATATAAATGCTCTCAACTCTCCAATAAAAAGGTACAAGGTGGCAAAATAGATTAAAACCCAGAATCCATCTATATGCTGCCTGCAAGAAACACACCTTACAAGCCAAGATTCCCTCAAGCTAAAGGTGAAGGGCTGGAGTAAGGTAATCCATGCCAATGGAACGTGAAGACAAGCAAGAGTAGCAACTATGATATCAGATAAATTAGACTTCTGCTGGGGGCCAGCCCTCAAAGAAGCGGTAGAACCTGGGGGGGTCCCTCGTTAGGTGGGGATCGAGACAAGGTCGAGAGTGAGTGAGAGTATGCTTACACACCATGTATGTTAAGACGCATCTGTTTTAATTCATCTCATGAGTGATATTTATGCTTATTACAACAAGGTATACAAAAAAAGGAATTTTTACAGCCTTGTTTTTCCTGGAGTTAAGTGGGTACATCTTTAACTAGAAAGGCTATTTACTATAGTGTTTGCTAAGATTAGAAACCTAAGTTCTCTTGTCTCAGCTGCCAGTATTTGTAGAGTTAATGGATACCTCTGAGCCAGGCCTAGGCCTTTGTTCTCCTGATGACAGCATCCTGAGCCTCTTAAAAAATCTTTTTTTTTTACTGTGGAAGCAAAGCCCAAATTTCCAGAATAAAATAACGTAAAGCGAGAAATATCACATGTCCCTTATTTAGCAGGCTGAGCCTTGCTCTAAGCCTTAACTGGTTAAGGTAACACTGCAGACTTCAAGCTTAAGATTATCAGAAGAGACAAAAAGGTCATTTTATACTAGTAAAAGGAACAATCCAGCAAGAGGAAATAACAATTATCAACATCTATGCCCCAAACATAGGTGCAGCCACTTTCATAAAACAAACTCTGCATGATATAAAGTCACACATAGATCCCAGTACACTAATATTGGGAGACTTCAATGCCCCTCTCACATCACTAGACCAATCTTCTAAACAAAAGGTCAGTAAAGATGCCTCAGACCTAAAGAATACCATAAACCAAATGAACCTATTAAACACATAAACACTCTTCACCCAACTACAGCTGAATTCACATTTTTCTCAACTGCCCATAGAATCTTCTCCAAAATAGACCACATTCTGGGCCACAAAGAGAGCACTGGCAAATTCAAAAAATGAAAAGATTCCCTACATCTTTTCATACCACAATGGAATGAAACTAGAAATCAACTCTAAGAAAACCCAGAGTAACCATGTACACATGGAGACTGAATACCACACTCCTGAACAAGGAATGGATCATAGAATAAGTAAGGGGAGAAATTTAAAAATTCCCAGAAACCGATGAAAACAGAGATACAACATACTAAAACATCTGAGACACCTAAGAGAAAAATTTATAGCACTGAGTGCCCACATAAGAAGAACAGAAAATCACCAAAAAAATGACCTAATGACACAGCTCAAAGCCCTTGAAAACTGAGCAGTCTAACCCCAAAGCCAATATAAGAAAGGAAATTATGAAAATCAGAGCAGAAATTAATGAAGTAGAGAATAAAAAACAACACAGAAAATCAACAAAACTAAAAGCTGGTTTCTTGAAAAAAATAAACAAGATCGATAAACCATTGGCCAATCTAACTAAAAGAAAGAGAGAATCGACCCAAATTACCAAAATATGAGATGAAAGGGGTGATATTATCACCAACAGTGTGGAAATACAGAGGATCATCAGAAACTATTTTAAAAAACTGAACTCCAACAAAATGGAAAATCTAGAAGAAATTGACAAATTTCTAGATACATATAACCTTCCTAAATTGAGTCAAGAACATATAGAAAACTTAAATTGAACAATAATAATCAAAGGAATAGATACAGCAATAAAGAGTTTACCACCAAACAAAAGCCTAGGGCCAGATGGATTTCCAAGTGAATTTTATAAAACATTTACAGAAGAACTAATCCCAATACTACTCAAACTATTCCATGAAATAGAAACAGGACCCTTCCAAACACATTCTATGAAGTAAATGTCACAAACAAATAAAGACAGCTAAGAAACGAAAACTGTAGGCCTATATAGCTGAGGAACTTAGATGCAAAACTGCTAAACAAAACACTAGCAATGTGCATTCAAAACCACATCAAGAAAATTATACACCATGATCAAGTCGGGTTCATCCCAGGGATGCAAGGCTGGTTCAACATATGAAAAACAATCCATGTAATTCACAACATAAACAGAATAAAAGACAGAAATCATATGATCATCTTAATTGATGCTGAAAAAGCATTTGACAAGATCCAACACCCATTCATGCTAAAAGCACTGCAGAGAATTGGAATAGAAGGAACATACCTCAAACTCAGAGACAATATACAATAGGCCCACAGCTAATATCATTAAATGGAGAAAAACTGCAGGAGTTCCCACTAAAAACAGGAACAAGACAAGGATGTCCATTATCACCTCTTCTGTTCAATATAGCACTAGAGACTCTAGCCAGAGGAATAAGGCAAGAGAAAGAAATCAAAGGGGTAAAAATAGGGAAAGAAAAACTAAAAGTATCCCTTTTTGCAGATGACAAGATACTATACTTAGACGACCCAACAAAGCCAGCCAAAAAACTTATAGAACTGATCAAAAAATTCAGCAAAGTGTCTGGATACAAAATCAATCTTAAAAAATCAGAAGCTTTCCTGTATGCCAACCATAAATACACTGAAAAAGAAATCCAGAAAACAATTCCACTCGCAATAGCACCCCCCAAAATAAAATACTTAGGGATAAACCTAATCAAAGAGGTAAAAGACCTCTATAGGTAAAACTATAAAAAGTTGAAAAAAGAAATCTATGAAGACCTTAGAAGATGGAAAGATCTTCCATGCTCTTGGATAGGCAGAATAATCAAAAAGACCATCCTCCCAAAAATGATCTACTGATTAAATGCAATACCCATGAAATTTCCAAGGTCACTCCTCACAGACATAGAAAAATCAATCCTTAAATTCATTTGGAGGAACAAAAAGCTCAGAATAGCCAAAGTAGTTCTTAGCAACAAGAACCATGCAGGAGGTATCACAATACCTGACTTCAAACTCTACTACAATACCACAATAATAAAAACAGCATAGTATTTGCACAAAAACAGACACATAGACCAATGGAGCAGAATACAAGATTCAGAAACAAACCCACGTGCTTACAGTCAACTGATTTTTTACAAAGGAGCCAAAATATACACTGGAAACAAGATAGCCTCTTTAACAAATGGTGTTGACAAAACTGACTAACCATATGCAAGAAAATGGAAATCAACCCCACTTTCTCACCCTGCACAAGAGTCAACTCAAGGTGGATCAAAGACCTGGAAATCAGGCCAGAGACCTTGCAGCTACTTGAAGAGGGCATAGGGCCAACAGTTCAACACATAGGCACAGGTAAAAACTTTTTCAACAAGACCTCAAAAGCACAAACAACTCAAAGGAAGATCAATACATGGGATTGCATGAAACTAAAGAGCTTCTGTGCAGCAAAGGAAACTATCAAGAACCTCAACAGAGAGTCCCCAGAGTGGGAGAAAATTTTTGCCAGCTATTCTTCTGACAGAGGTCTAATATCTAGGATATACAGAGAACTCGAGAAACTCACAGCTAAGAAAACAAATAACCCAATCCAAAAATGGGCAAAGGATCTAAATAGACACTTCACAAAAGATTAAATACAAATGGCTAGTAAATGTATGAGAAAATGTTCTACATCATTAGCAATCAGAGAGATGCAAATCCAAACTACCTTCAGAATCCATCTAACCTCAATCAGAATGACAATCATCAGCCAGGCGTGGTGGCTCACGCTTGTAATCCCAGCATTCGGGAGGCTGAGACCGGAGGATCCAGGTTCGCGGCCAGCCTCGGCTACCTAGTGAGGCACTCCGCAACTTAGTGAGGCTCGGTTTCAAAATAAAGAATAAAAAATAGGGCTGGGGGTGTAGCTCGGAGATAGAATGCCCCTGAGTTCAATCCCCAGTACCGCAAAAAAAAAAAAGAATGGCAATCATCAAGAACATAAACAATAACAAATGCTGGAGAGGGTGTGGAGAAGTGGGAACCCTAATACATTGTTGGTGGGATTGCAAATTAGTGCAACCACTTTGGAAAACAATATGGAGGATCCTCAGATGAATGGGAATGAACCTAATGTATGATCCAGCAATCCCACTTTGGGTATCTGCCTAAAAGGATGGAAACCAAACTATCAGACAGATGTATGTTTATCTATGTTTATAGCTGCACAATTCACAATTGCCAAACTATGGAACCAGCCAAGATGTCTATCAACAGATGAATGGATTACAAAACTCTGGGATATGTGTACACAATGGAATTTTACTCAGCCATAAAGAAGAACAAAATCATGTTATTTGCAGGGAAATGGATGGAACTGGAAAACATTATGTTAAGTGAGATTAGTAAGTCACAAAAAGTAAAAAATCATATGCTCTCCCTAATATGCAGAAGTTAGGAAGTAAATGGGGCATAAAAGTGACTCCAGATGAAGAAGGAGAAACCTTAGGTGAGCAAAGAATTTGACTTAATGTACGGTGATGGGGGAAGGTGGGACACCCTAATGTGCATGATTGTACTTTCAGGAACATAACAAAGTCAATCACTAAATTGAACTTGAGAAGGAGGGAGGGCAAAGGAGTGGGGTGAGAATTGGGGAAGGGTTAAATGAGAAATGTGTGCATGTATGCCTTTATCAGCGTATACCTAACAAAGATGTATGATTGCAATGCACCAGTTAAAAAAATAAAATAAAATAAACTACCTCTGAATGTTTGTCACAATAATCACTAAAATCAAGAGAAAAAAACAGTCATATAAATACTTAAAATATATTCTTTAATTTTATATTCTTTTGTTATATTCTTTAATCCTTTAAAATGTACAGAATAAGGCTGGGTGTGGTGGCACACACTTGTAATCCCAGTACTTGAGAGGCTGAGACAGCAGGATCTGGGTTCGTGGCCAGCCTCAGCTATTTAGTGAGGCCCGCTGCAACTTAGTGAGGCCCTGTTTCAAAATAAAGTATAAAAAATAGGACAGGGGGCATAGTTTGGAGGTGAACATCCCCAGGTTCAATCCCCAGTACCACACACAAAAAAATACAGAATACATGTTCATTGCAAGGAACACAAACATAAAAGCATATAAATAGTGGTGAAAGATTATATTTTTCTAGCTTCATTTATTAAAACTGCCTATATTTCTAGACTGCTTTATATGCATATTCAAACTTGTATTAACATGTTGATTCATTTGACAAATGAAAATAAGTGTCTACTATATGCCAGGTATTTTTTGGATGACAGAAATATATACAGTGAATAAGACAAGTCAGGTATGTACTCTCATGGGTCTTACATTCTTTGCTGAGAATATAAACAAAAAGGAAATAATAAACATAACAAGAAAGTATTATATACTAATAAGTGCTATATCGATTAAAACAAGTTACTTAGAAATCATATTAGATTATCCTATAGTAATGTAGATAGACATCAAAACACATATTTGAATTAAGGAAGGTAAAACAGAGAAGTTTACTTTAGAATGCCACTTATTTACTTTTTTAAACCAACACAAAATATACTTCTTCATTAATACAAATGTATGTAAATTTATTATGTAATATGAGTGGAAAGGACTTAAATGAATGGAATCCTATTAGAAAGGGAAGAAGCTTAGTGTTAGAAGATAAAGAGGACAAATAATGACCAACCAAAATAAAAAATATGCAGGCCTTGCATATACTAGTATTGAAAAGTCATATAGAGATCATATAGTTATAAGAAAACAGGTAAGTTAAAGGAAATAAGGATGAAGAAAAGTAATAAAGAGAAATGACTTGGGAGCTACTTTAAATTAGAAGGTAGGGAAAGGAATACTTATGCTGCAGTCTGAGTTACCAAGAAACAACTCATGAAAATATCAGAAAGAAGAGTATTCAAGGCAAGCAGAAGAGCTGAGGAAAAGGCGTTGTGAGAATAAGCTCTAGGACACAGATACACATACAAATAGATCTAAAACTTGTAACTTGGAAGCATCTGTTTTGGGTTGTATAATAGACTGGATATCCAAGGCCATCTATAATGATAAAAATAATTTAAATTGCTGGATAAGATATGTATATAACAATATATTTAAAAATGAATAAAAGATATGAACAAACAATTGCTGGAATGGAAAATCTGATTGGCAATAAATATAAAAAGACTCATCTTGGCCACTAAACTCTAAATTTTAATTTTAAAACCACAGTGGAAAGTAAATTTCACTTATTGTTAGGACAGAAAGTTACAGAAGAATTGTGAAGTTGAGAGAATGTCAATCTAGAGATTTACCAGTGCTTCAAACCCAAGCTTTTACAGAAAGTGCAAATATCAGCCTCAAAAAGTTTGAAGTCACAGGGAATTTTGAATGAGTTTGCATTGAATATATAAATGAAGTTGGCAAAAACTGATATCTTGACAATATTTAGCTTTTCTGCCGATGAACATGGAACATTTCTGTATTTCTTCAGTTCTTTGGTAGCTTTTATCAAAGCTTTAAAAATTTCCTCATATCTTGTACATACTCTGTTATAAAATATATAACAAAGCATTTAAGTTTTTTGAGTGCTAAAGTAAATAACAGTGTGTTTTAAATTTCATTCTGTTGTTGTTGTACTAGGGATTGAACCCAGAGTTGCTCTACCCTTGAGCTATGCTCTCATCCCTTTTTATTTTGTATTTTGAAACAGGGTCTCATTAAATTGCTGAGACTGGCCTGGAACTTGCAAACTGCCTGTCTTAGTCTACCAAGACTGAGATTATAGGCATGAGCCACTATGCCTAGCTTGTGTGTTTTTAATTTCAAATTCTATTTGTTCATTACTGGCAATGAACCAATAATTATAGAAAAGTAACAATTCACTTTTGAGTATTATTTGAATATTAGCCCTGCATCCTGAATCCTTTCTATAAATATTTATCAGTCCCAGAAGGAGTTTTTTTTTAATTTTTCAGATTTTCTACCTTAATAATCATGTCATTCATAAACAAAGACAGTGTTTTTTTTTTTTTCTTTCTGAAGCTGTATACTTTTCATTTTTTCTTTTCTAGTACAGTTTTGAAAGTGTGTTATCAGGAGACATTCTTATCTTATTCCTGATCTTCGTGGAAGAACTTTGAATTTATTTCCATTATGTATGATGTTAGCTGTGAAGACTTTGTAGAAATTCTTTATTAAATAGAGGAAGTATGTCTCTACTCATAGTTTATTGACAATTTTTTTTATCATGAATGGGTGCTGGATTTTTGTGAAATGCTTTTTCTGCATGCATTGATAAGATGACATGCTTTATTTTTGTGATTTACTTTTGAAAGTTGAATAGGGCTTTTATACTTGGAATAAATATCTCTCCTGGCTATGATATATAATTCATTCATATAAATCATTGGCTTTGATTTGTGAATATTTTGCTGATGGGTTTTGCACCTATGTTCATGAGAGACATTAGTCTATAGATTTTTACAATTTTCTTTCTCTGATCCAAGATATAGGATAACGCTTGTTTTACAGAATAGGATAATGCTTGTCTTACAGAATGAGTAAGGACTTATTCTCTCCCTCCTTTGTCTTCTGGAAAAATTGTAGATAATTGGTATAATATTACTCTTATGTGGTAGAATTCATAGTGAACTATGGTGCTTTCATTTTGGGAATATTATTTGTTATTAATTCATTAGTAGGTACAGATCTAGTCAAATTATGTATTTCTTCTGTGACTGATTTTTTGCATATACTCTTTCAACAAAATAGCTTATTTCACCTAGATTTTCAAATTTGTGAGTGTAACATTCATAATATTCATTTAATCTTCATGGGATCTGTCATTATACCCCTGTTTCATTTCTCTTATTTATATTTCTCTCTCTCTCTCTCTCTCTCTCTCTCTCTCTCTCTCTCTCTCTCTCTCTCTCTCTCCTAATCCTAGTTGCCCTGACCAGAGCTTATTAATGTCATTGCTTTCTTAAAAGGACCAGATTTTGTTTTGTTGATTTATGTCATTTTAAATTTAATTGAATCTGAGGTGTTTGGTGGTACTAGGTAATAGCCCTTTTACTAACTTTTTGTTTTGAAACAGGGTCTCATTTAACTTGCTGAGAGTCTTACTTAGTTGCTGAGTCTGGTCTTGAACCTGTGATCTTCCAGTCTTAGCCATGCCACAATGCCCATCAATTTAATTGATTTTCTGATCTAATTTTATTATTTCTTCTACTAAATTTGAGTTGAATTTGCTGAGGTTATTTTAGTTTTTAAGGAATACACTTAGATTACTTACTCTAGGTTGAATACATATATTCAATGCTACAAATTTTCCCCAAAGTGCTACTTTTGCTTTATCCCACATATTTAGATAAGTTCTAGTTTTAGCTTTCACTTAGGTCAAAATATGTGTAAAAGATTTTTTATGTAGGAATTATTTCTAATGTGTTGTTTAATCTCCATCTTTTGGAAACTTCTGTTATTTTTTGTTATTTATTTCCAGTTTAATTATTTCATGGTTCATGAATAGATCTTGTATGACTTCTATTATCTTAACTTCTTGAAGGTGCATTTTATGGCCCAGAATATGATTTCTCTTAATGAATATTTCATGTGTGCTTGAGAATAATGTGTAAAGCATATTAAAGTCTTAAACTATACTAATGGGTTTATCTAGTTCTCTTTGCAGTTCTATCAGTTTTTGCCTCACATGCATGGATACTCTGTTGTTAGATGTATATACTTGAAAAACCACAATGCTCTTTTTGAGTATTGACCCCTTTGTCATTATGCAGTACCCCTTTTGTCCCTAATAACTTTCCTTGCTCTAAAGCCTACTCTATTTTGTATTAATATAGCTACTTTCAATTTCTATCCCCTTATTTTTAATTTATACATGCCTTTATATTTAAATTGAGTTTCTCCTGGTCAACTTATGATTGGATCTTATTTTTTAATAGATTCCAATAATCTTTGTTGTGTTTTATTTTAAAAGACTGGAAAAAGCATCTTCAAACTTGACTGTATAAATTATTTGTCAAGACTCGTTAGTATAAGAATTTATATTATTAAGCACTTCAGTACTATTTGCCTCTAAATGCATTCTCTACAACATGGTATTTGTGTTTGTAGAACATCATTGTAAAGGTAAGGCTTATATCCAAATAATTACCTATAATAAGCTTAATTTTCAGTACTATATTGCCTCTGATTCAATTTATGTCTCATTGCTGGTCAATTTGTTTATGAGGTCAGCCTTCAGGATTTTGTCCAAATTATTGCCATTATATTGCTATTTTTGTATTAAGTATCTTACCTTTTCTCACCCTTCTATTTATTTCTTACTTTTGTTTTTGTTTTTGTGGTAATGGAGAATGAATCCATAGGCACTTCTACCACTGAGCTATATATCCAGTATTTTATTTTATTTTATGGTTTGAGACAAGATCTCACTATGTTGCCTTGGCTAACCTTGAACTTATGGTCCTCTTGCCTCAGCCTCCCACGTTGCTGAAGTTGCAGTTGTATGCCACCACACCAGCTAATATCTTACCTTTAAAAAATTATTTTTAGCATTTATATGCTGTCTTGTAACAAAATACATAATTTTTTGCCTAATCTCACCTTTATTGCTAGACCATGTATATCATTATTTTCCTCATTGTATATCTTTTAGTTTTGCTTGCCTTATTTTCTATTCGTAAGTTTTTTGTTTTTTTTTTTTTTTAAGAAGGGTTGCATTTTTGGTACAGTTTCTGGGTCTTCTATATGAAAATGCCTTTATGCCATTTTTACATGAAAGATACAAAATTATTAAGTAGTAAATTATTTCTTCAAAACTGTAGGCATTACTGCCTCTAGTTTAAAAAGGCAAGTTTTCCTTCACTTTTTGGTATTCTTTATTTAAATTTCCTCTCATTTAAATTCTCATAAAAGATGATTGAGCTGGGCATGGTGGCACATGCCTGTAATCCTAGTACTTGAGAGACTGGGACAGGAAGACTGAGGTTCAAGGCCAGCTTCATCAATTTAAGGAGACCCTGAGGAACTTAGTGAGGGAGGCCCTGCTTCAAAATAAAAAATGTGTAGAACTTTTATTATCTTGGGAGATTGCTGAATGTTTTTGTTTGTTTTTTGTTGTTGGTTGTACAATTATCAAGGAGTTTCTAGCAAATGTTTATTTGACGTACCCCACTTCTGCAGATATAGCCTCTTCTCTCATCCCTATCTTCTGATATTTAACACTAAAAACTTATAGGACACATGAAAATCTTCCAGTTGGTCCTACTGCCCAGGAGAACATTCTCTTCCTGGCCTGCAGAATATCACAACTCACAACATGGTCCCTGCCCTGCCAGTTCCTCTCCTAGTACTCTCTGTGTAGGTCTTTGCCTACCCTCTTCTCACCACTTGCTGTATCTGAAAGAACTGAGAAGATGTTCAGTGGAGATTGATAAAAGTTGGAGGAAGCTGTATAAACCACAGTATTCTGGTTTGCTTAGAAACCCAGTTTTCATCTTAGAATAAAAGCCATAAACCATGAATCTCTGAATCTGGGAGAAATGGGAGAAAAGGGTTTATCTTGAAGTTTTAAGTATTCTTTTTCTAAGCATATTACTATATGAAGTATTGCCCTGGTGAGAAAATGAGAATAACTATTGAACTTCTTAAGCTCTTCAGACTTAACATTTTCACTAGTAAAATTTAAGCAAGTCAAACTGAATTCTTGTCAATAATTATTGTTATTTTACCTATAGATCAATTTTAGAAAAAAAATGGAAAACATAGCTAATTCCAGTGCAGATATCATGAAACTGAGGTGTGTGTTTATTGTTAGCAAGAGAAAGTTGGCCCTTTTTCTGGTCTATATTTTGAGCTTTCTGTTGGATGTGAAAGTTATCCTCCTTGCTCACAGAAATTGTTTCACAGTTGAGACGAAATTTCAAGCCCCATTCAGTTCCACAGATTAGTGCCATTAAGCATCTCTGGCCCTTTGGAGCAATCAGTGGGGTTAAATTTCGGGAATACAGAGAAGCTTGCTCAGGCTAAGTGCTGCGCGGGGATGTGGCCTCACTTCAGCAAGCTCAGGTGTTTCGGTCTGCTGAGAGGCAGATGGCTTCCGGATCTGAGACAGAAAGGGTGGAGGCAGCAGGAGGCAGTTGGTGTGCCTCCCTTGGAGCAGGAAGCTCTGGCTCTGCACCCCTGGGCAGCAGGATTCCATATCATATTTCACTAAGTCACAGTTTTCTGTGAATGTCCTAATAGCTTCAAAATGACATTTTTATTTGGCTTAATGTTCCTAATTTGCTGTAACTTACATTACTTCTCTACTTGCCTAAATCAAGGACCAGATGGAATACATTCTGGTCAGGCATCCAGACAGTTACTGTTTAGGGGATAATGGAGCCTTTAAAATTTTTTTCCCAAGAGAGTACGTGTCTGATTTTAGTACTCTCTGCTCATGGGATAAAATTTATGCCAAGATAAATTTTAGCCTCTAAAATTACCTATTACCTTTCAATCAGAAAGTTTTTATCTTTATGTTAGGGATCTGTTGGGTTTTCATATATTTTCTGGTAGCAGTAACTAACACATAAAATGAAATATAAACATTTGGCAAAGCATTTCCTCAATCTACTGCAGATCAAATTTTTATCTCAGCACAGATATATAGTCAATGGAAATTATATTTATGAGATATAAGAAGGATTATATGTTGGAATTTGAAATAATTCAACAATCATGTACTTCTTCAAAGTTAATATTAGTATCAAATACAATCTGAAACAAGTTATTTTTGGAAAAAAAAATCTAAAGGATTGCGGATAGAACAACTGCACCTTCAAAAGCCAAATATGCCATCCTATTCAATAGACCCAGGAGGTTTCTCCCCAGTTGTCACCCTATTTGAGCTCATAGAATAATTAGTACTCATTTCTTCTCTTCTTTATAAATTCCACCTTCTTCAGTTTTATCATGCGATTCTTGCTTTCCTCACTGTCTTTGTGGGTGTTCCTGAAAAGCTTTTTGTACTCAGTTCTTTCTCTGTTTTGGTTCCTTAGTTGTAGATATGCTTCTAATTTCTCTATATTCTTTTGTTTTTGCCTCTTCTACTCAGTTCTCAAAACAAAAACACCCTCATCCATTCATGTAGATTCAGAAAGCTATTGTTTCTACACATATGTCCAAATTATTATCTTCTGAATGGTAATTCTGGATTTCTGCCTAACTGCAGAAATTCTACCTCTACAATCCATCTAACCATCAAATATAATAATAGATAACTGAATTCATTCCTTTTTACTGAAAACTTAGTTCTATCCTATTTTCTTTCTGCATGTGTATGTGAGGATAATTGCATACCACTCAGACTGAAAAGATCAGGGCTATCTTTAGTTCCATCTCACCACTCACATCTAATTTGCCACTGTGTTCTATTGAATCTGACTTCTGCAATGTGTCTTTGGTTATTTTCCCAATTGATAGTTCATAAGCCCCACCATAGAGGACTCAAGTCTTTTTCTACATTTACATGAACATTGTATACCGAATATGTTTTAATCTTTAGATAACATTAATACCAACCTTACAGAAATAAAATAATTATAAGGGAAGGCTATAAACTGCATAGAAAAATTAGATAGCTTAGATCAAATTTCTGGAAAGATACAAACAACTGAAAGTGACTCAAGGAGAAATAGAAAGTTACAGTAAAATAAGTAAGGAATCTGACTTACTAATTAATATAAAAACTCTTCCAAAGGGGTTGGATCCAGATGGCTTCAATGGCAAATTTGAACAAATATTTATAGAATAGTTAACAACAATGCTTCAAAATTTTTTCCTTCTATACAAAAAGAAAGGAAAACTTTCCATTTTAATCCCTGAGACCAGTTTTACTCCAGTACCTAAACCAGAAAAGTACATCACAAGAAGAGAAAACAACAGACCAATATCTCTGTGAGTATAGTTGTAAAAATCCTTAACAAAATACTAGCAAATCAAATCTGGCATCATTTACAAAGGATTATACTATGAACAAGGGAAATTTACCAAAGGAGTGTAAGGTTGATTTAACTTCTGAAAACTAATTAATATAATAAAGTATATCAATAGAATAAAACACAAAAATTCCAGGGCAATCTCAGTAGTCTTAGAAAAAAGCATTTGAAAAATAGCCAACACCATTTCATAAAAAAATAATAAAGTTGTATAATAAAAGTCCCTGATTTCAAAATGTACTGCAATCTATAGTATTACAATGGGTACTATAAAATAATAGGATATAGGTAAACAAAATTGAGTTTGGAATATAAAAATATTCCATTACATTTTATAGACTTTTGGGAAGGGGTGTCAATATGATTCAATTGATAAAGAATTGTTTCTTCAATGAGTGGTTTTAGAGCAACTGGATATCCACATACTAAAGAATGAAGTTAGACTTTTTTGTACCATAAATAAGAAGTAAAACAAAATTGATCACAGCTGAAACTATAAAACTTTTAGAGGAAAACCTAAGAGTAAATCTTTACAACCTTGGGCTAGGAAAAGCAAGCTCAGACAGACAAGTAATTAAATAAAAATATATAAATTGGACTTCACCAAAATTAGAAACATCATAAAAAAAGGAAAGAAAACTCATAGAGAAAATATTTGCAAGTAATTTAATAAGGGACTTGTACCAAGAGTATATAAAGGACTCTTTGAATTCAACAATAAAAAGAAAAACCAATTGAAAAATGACAAGAGATTTGAACAAATATTTTGTAGAACATTTATGATAAAAAAGATAATAAACACTGGTTAGTATGTGGGAAAAACTGGAACATTTGTGCATTGCTGGAGTGGATAGAAGATGGTATAGGTGCTTTGAAAAGCAGTTTGGCAGTTCCTCAAATGTTAAACATGCTGGTGAATTCACTGCTAGATATATACCCAACATGTATTCCATCAAATGATAATGGATGTTCATATAGACCAAAATGAAAAAACTTGCATGCCTATCAACTGACATAAACAATATATGGGATATTATTTGACAGAAATAGGTATAAAACATTGTGATATATAGATGTTCACAATAGATGAACCTTGAAAATATGAGAAATGAAAGAAGCTGTTCATGAAAGATCACTTTGTGAGCATTTATGTGGATGTGATTTCATTGTTATGAAATGTCTAGAACAGGAAAATCCATCAAAGCAGAAACTAGAATAACAGTTGTGTGGGCTGACATAAAGAGTTGGAAGCAGCCGAGCATGGTGGCGCACACTTGTAATCTCAGTACTTGAGAGCCTGAGACTGGAGGATCCAGGTTCGCGGCCAGCCTCAGCTACTTTAGGAGGCCCTCCGCAACTGAGTGAGACCCTGTTTCAAAATAAAGAATAAAAAACAGAACTAGAACTGAGGGTGTAGCTCAGAGGTAGAATGCCCCTGGCTTCAATCGCCAGTACCACAAAAAAAAAAAAAAAAAGAGTTGGAAGGAAGTGGGGCATGATGCTAATGTGTCCTCCCTCCTTTCCTTCTTTTCTCTCTCTTTCTTTCCCTTCCTTCCTTCCTTCCTTCCTTCCTTCCTTCCTTCCTTCCATTTTCCTGGTACTGGGGATTGAACTCAGGGACATTCTACCTCTGAGTTACACCGTTTGTGGAGGACTTCATGTTGCTGAGGCTGGCTGTGAACCTGCAATCCTCCAATCTCATATGTTGGGATTACAAGTATGCACCACCATGCCTGGCTTAGGTTTCTTTTTTAGGGTGATGAAAATATTTAAAAATTTTTTTATAATTTCACAACTATGGAATATAATAAAAACTAATAAAATATTGACTTTAAGTGGGTGAATTGAATGGTATGTGAATTAGGTCTCAGAGCTATAAATGCTTGAAAAGTAAAAAAAAAAAATTGTGATTTTTTTTTTTTGCGGTACTGGGGATTGAACTCAGGGACATTCTACCTCCGAGCTACACCCCCAGACCTATTTTTTATTCTTTATTTTGAAACCGAGTCTCACTAAGTTGTGGAGTGCCTCACTAGGTAGCTGAGGCTGGCCGCAACCCGGATCCTCCGGTCTCAGCCTCCCGAATGCTGGGATTACAAGTGTGCGCCACCACGCCCGGCTGTGATTTTTATTTATATATATTTGACTATATGGAAATGATCACCTTTTTATATTATTACAAGCCACTGTCATTTTTCATTTAACTGTCTATTAATTAGCTCAATTTGATTTTTTATTGAGGTGTTGGCTTTTGCTAATTGATTTGTAACTCAAATAGTACTGTTATTTACTAAGTAGTACTTTTATTTATCAGTAGGACAATACATTGTCTGGTGTGTATTGTAAATTTTTTCCCCAGTTAGCTTGTCTTTTTATTTTGTTCATGGCAATTTTGGGCCTTGTTAAAATATTAATGTGTAGGCTTTTCTCAATATTTATGGTTTTCTTGTTTTGTATCTTTCCTAGAAAGACCTTTTGGAAGACAAAAACAAAACCACTGCATAAATTCTTCTATTGTTTTTGAAATTTCATTCTTCATAGTTAGTTTTCACCTATTCTGAATATATTTAGAATTCAGATTGAAATAATAATCAAGTATTACTACTTCCATATTGTCAGATTGTTTTCTTTACATGGTTTACTGAATTATTTCTCCTGTATCCACATATTTGAATACATACAGTAAAATTTACATTGTTACTTAGATCTATTCTGTACCTTTCAATCTCTCCTATCATGCTGCTTTGTATTCTTTAATTTAGAAGTATTTATTTTCTGTAACTTTATAGTTCTCATACCGAGGCAGACAAGATTCTTTTATTTCCCTTCCTTTTCAGATTTTTTTGTCTATATTCATGTGTTTTTATTACATGAACTTCAGAACAAATTTGTCTAATAAAAAGGAAAAACCAAAGAAACCAGGTATTTTTTCAGGATCTGTGTTATACTGTTGTAACCAATCCAGGAAAAAGTTTCCTTTTTACCTGGGAGAACAATGTAAAGATTAGGAGACAAATAAGTTTACTCAGGATAGGCATAATGAAGTTACAAGGCAAAAGTATGAGAATAAAACTCATCCTGATCCAGTCTTCTTGAATAGTACTTTTAAGTTTTCTAGAGGCTCACAGGAATAGTGTTCACAGGTCTCTTTAGCATCTGGAGGCTTACTGCCAATTTTAGGGCCTTGGTCCTGCAAAGCCTCAAGAGGGACAGATTTAATTCTAGACATATGAATCCAGGAATTGTGTCCCTGTAGCCTAACAGCTGTGGGAGTATTAAGGAGAACCTGGAAGGGACCCTTTCATCTTGGGAGAAGCTGATCTGTGGGTGAGTCCTTTTTCCAGGTTGTACTTTTGCCAGGTAGGTCAAATTATCAGGAGTTGGAAGAATTTTATTTCCATATTTTAATAAAGCATTTTGTACTTGCCCTAGATTAATTATATATTTAATCATCTCCTGTGTCTTAGGGTCAGTAACAGGATCTGAGGTTAGAAAAGGTCTACCATAAAGTATTCATAAGGACCCAGTTGGAGAGAGGTTTTAGGAGCAATTCTAATTCTTAATAGAGCTTAACCAGGGCTTTGAAGTCTCTTGATATAGCTTTCCCAAGGTGGTCTTAATCTGTAAATTAGCCCTTTCTACTTTTCCTGTTGACTGAGGATGCCAGGAACTGTGGAGATAGTAAGTTATGCCCAGAGCTCCTGAAATCTCCTGCATTATCTTTGGGATAAAAGAGGGCCCACTGTCACTTTGGAGTGACCTGGGGAACCTAAATCTAGGGAAGGTTTCTTTTAATAATGTCTTAACAACTTCCTGGACCTTTTCAGTCTGGGCAGAATATGCTTCTACCCACCCAGAAAATATATCAGCAAAAACAAGAGATACTTATATCCTTGGCATGGAGACATCTTGGGTGAAATCCATTTGCACTCAGTCTTCTCCAGGGAATGTGCCCCGTAGCTGTACTGTATTACTATGGCATAGCCTGATTTTTGAATTCCCTCACTCATGAAGCTGCTCCCATCAGTAAAGCATTCTACATCAGGGTTAGTTAGAGGCTGATCACCAAGATCAAGCCTACTATCGTACACTTGCTTTGGTTATACTTTCCTACTACGTGTTCAAGGCTAAATAGTTAGCCCAATATTGGGCAATCATGAATTATAAATTTTGCTGATAAGGTCAGTTAAGGCTCCTCAGGGTTACTCCTGTGTATGTGAGACTTTGCCTCTCATCTGCAAGGATGGGTCATGGTTTGCTGACCATTTGCTTCCCTTGAAGCATAGGGGACATTTCCTGTCCAATGACCCTCCTTTTTGCAGAGATCGTGCTGGAGGCTCCTAGTCTCTGGCGCCTTCTTGATCTCCCTGTTTCGGGATGTCAGATGACTCACCGGAGTTGCAGGGCCTTAGTTGAGGTCTTCCTCTGGGTTCTATTTGACCTTGGAAGGGCTAGAGCCAAAATATTGGCTATTCTTTTAGCCATTTTATTTCCTGGTTGTCCTCCAAGACTCCGTAGTTGAGCACCCAGATGGTCAGTTTCAATAGTCCTTTTAATGATTATGGGTCAATATTATAGCTTATTTTTCAGATAATGGCTATCAAAACACTGCTTATTCTGTCAAAAATATATCTGTAATGTTAACAGACAACAATTGCAAAGACATAATAGTTCTGATAATGTTTGGTGACATAAATTGTCACTTAAATTTGACTTTATATGTCTATATAATAACCCAATAATTTTTTAACTAGAGTGGCATTAATTTGGAATGCCAAATGTTTTATCACCTCTATCTTTGCTTGAAGGTGATTATAATACAATTTAGGAATATGCAAATATCAACCTAAGAAAAAATTACTATTAAATCTTTTTGTTTATAGGACATCAGATTGGTAAAACATTTTCTTAAGATCTGGATTCTAGGATACCTAGAAACATAAATATATTT
>PVLC010029041.1:0-20489 GCA_004027655.1 Graphiurus murinus
CCCGATGAGTGCTCTACATAAATAGTGCCTATGAGTGCCTATAGAGAAAAAGATGTATAAATCACATTATGTGGATTTAAAAGGTAAGTGCTATGGCCTCTACAGATACACTAAAGAACAGAGACAAATACATAGGCCTAATATATCCTGGATGCACCTCTCCTCCAGTGAGTTATGTCCAGGATATAATATTAGGCATATAGATTTGAGTATAAAATATGTATAATGCAATGTTAAGTATGTTTCTATGTAAATAGGTGTACAAACAAAGAAGCAAAAAATTCATGCAAATATAGGCTATAGGGAAAAAACCCACATATTACCTACAACTATACTGAGGCTATTAGAGTTATTGTGGATGTGCTTTTGTTGTTTTTTTCTTCCATGATTTCAAGAGGTACAACATGTAAGTTATTTTATGAAGATATGAAGATCAACATGTTACTGATTTAGATGAAATTATACTCTTGGTAACAGAGGAGGAAACTACCTGTAATTATTTTGCATGTCGCTCATGACAACAAATGGTGAAGATTCTCCGGAGACTGTGTCCCCAAGCTCAAGTAGTGAGATATAAAAAAAAAAACACTTTGGTTATGGAATGCAATTTAAATGACTGTTTCTTCCCCAAAGGTGTCTCTATGCTGTTTTCAATTTTTTTGACAGTTGGAAAAATGTAAAGAGTTGGTTTCTTTACTAAATTCTGCTTTCCAATGGTTACTCATTGTCTTTAAAGAAATGTGGTAGTTTATAAGAACATTTTAATTTTGAGATGAACTGTGCACTATTTTACTAATGGCCAGAAAGCCAGCAATTTAAAAATGTACATCAGGAAATCCTGGGTTTTGGTGAGTTGCTTCATTATTGGGCATCATTTCATTATTATATGAAATATATTGATATCCAGAAAACTCTTAGGGAGGCAACAACCTATGTGTGCTAAGGAGAATAATTTCTACTTAGTTGAGATAATCACATATTGTTTAGGTACAAAATTCCCTCATAATTCCTAGAATAATTCTACTGAGTTTGAAACTATATCCTTAAATAATATGTGAAATACAAGAGGTTTTAAATGAATTGTTAACTGCAAGTTTCTCTTCATGAAATTTAATGACAAGTAAAGTACAAAGAAAATATGACTATATACGTAAAAATTTTAAAAAATTTAATAATATAGTCGATAGGAAAACAGAAATGACACATTGAGGTATTTGGTTTAATTAGAAAAAGATTTCTTGGAAGAGCTATAGAGGGAATTTGTAATTGAATCAGGATCTGATGTAAAATACTAGAGAAGAAACGGGGTCATTTCAGTGAATTAATCATTTTAATAGAATAAAATTTTAAAGTATTTACATGATAAGACATTGTATTTAATGACAAAATAACATTTATATAATTCCAAGGGACATTATAGAAACCCACCTAGAATAGTATCAATTTCATGCATTTTTAATGAAGAGTTACCAAAACCTTTAAGTTACTGTATCCTTGGCTAAAGAATGATTGGATTTTCATTGTCTTACAAGGATTTTTGCATCTAAATGAGAACTGGTAACAGGGGAAGTGAATTGGGAGGAATATTTTCAAATTTCTTTGCTTTCCACCTTTCTCTGACTGTATTTACTGGGTACACAAAGAAAGATTATGAAAGTATTAGTAGGAAGATGCAGACAGTGCTTGGGGAAATGGGGAAATGGAGTTTATGTATGATTGCATTGAGAAACCAATAGAAGCATGAGTTTAAAACTCAACGTTCTTTCAGTAAAAATGAATAGGACTGGAGAATATGAACTCCAGGAAACTTTATGTGTTCTAATCTAATGTCCTAGATTTGAGCCTTGTTCATTCATACAATCCTACTAATTCTGCAGGAACTTAAACAAATGAAGCCCAGCGAACACCATAACTTCCACACAGTTATCACAACATTGTTTTAGCAATTATTGTGTCCTGTGTGCATTTTTATGTGCACATTCTTAATGTTACACCAAGAATATTGACTGCATTCTCTGAAATATTTTAACCAGTATAAAATAAAAATGAAAAACAAACATATAAATAAATACAGATGTTTATGGATGAAAAGAACAATTAAAATGTCTATAATATTTGAAATAGAATCATTTTATGTTTAAGACAAATTGAAGTGTAGTTATGGGATATAAAAATAAAATAAGACAATATTAAAAGGACATCCTTATATAATTGTCTACATATAAAATGAATGATTAGGGTCTATAAAATGAATGATTAGGGTCATGGTTTCTTTCAATATAATATTTGAAGAAGGATTGTTGAATGTGAGGTCTGGGTTTTCATGTAAGGAATGGGCAGTAGAGATATTGCCAATGAAAACTGAACATTATATGTAAATATATATGAGAATTATCTACCTTTAAACTGCTGCAAATCTTCTTTTCCTTTTGGTTTCAAGACTCTCAGAAGGGGCTCTTAGTTACTGATGGAGTCTGATTATATGCCGGGAATTCTGTCTCCAAGCAAAGCTATAGAACTCTTGCTGATAAAGTGGTTTTACCAGATTTCTTTGTGGTAATGGAGGACTGTGTCTCAGTGTCTTAATTTGAATCTTTGTAGCCAAAAAAATAAAGTGATGTGAGTGAACATAAAGATAATAATTTTGCCAACACCTGTGACTAACTGAATATAGTTGAAAAAGGTCCACTCAATTACCTATATGATGGATATTTGATGGTGTAGCTGGTGTTTTGCACCTGGAATTATAAGTGGCAGAGTTCATAAAGGCTCTCATTTATTATGAACAAAGGTAAAAACTGTATATTCTTAGATATGTTCAAGGGGTTCCCTCATATTTAATGGGTCTCTATATTCATTTCCAGAATTTGTCTTCATACATTGTATTGTGAAATTTCAAATATTTAGACTCCTAGTGGATTACAAAAACAGAAAGTCCAAATTTTTCAATCTTACATACTCTATTATTTCTCATTGGCTACCATACTCAAGTTTGTCACATCAGGAAAGGTTTTCTAATTGTTTTGTGTGAGATTTTATTCGTAGATCTATTATATAGTTTATAATTGTGGTGAATGCATGTTTTTTTTATATTTGTTTTATACATTATGTCCTGAAAACAGATTAAAAAAGATAAGCATTGTGAAAATTTTAAGAATATATACAAATGTTTTCTCAAGATATTATTATATAAGATTGAATTCATAGATTTATAAATGTCACATGATGGAGATATATTTAGAGAACCTAGGTAATAGGAGTATTTTTTATTAGACTACATAAAGATGTTCTGAGATATATGGTGTGTGTGTGTGCGTGTGTGTGTGTGTGTGACTGGTAGTGAATATTGAACCTGGGGCTAATCCACCATTGAGTTACCCCCTACAGCACGTTTTATTTATTTATTTTTAAAGTGAAATCTCACTGGGTTATTGTGAACCTGCCTCAAACCTGAGATTCTTCTGTCTCAAGTTTCCAAGTACTGGCATTGTAAGTGTGTGCTATTGTGCCCAGCTAAATATATGTTTTATGACTCAGAAATAATATATGACTATGAAATTTAAAAATGTATCAATATAAAACTGTGAATGTCTTGCAAATTCATTCCACTCCAATCTCCTTGATTTTTGGTATAATATTTTTTCGTGTTGTTTTCTTTATTTTCTGTTGTATTTTTGAGACAGGGTCTAGCTTTGCTGGCCTGATTTAAAAGAATCCCACATGAACATGCCTAAAGCTGGAATTACAGGTATGTGCCACATTGCCTGTCTACTAAGTTTTTTCTTATATATTTAAATTGTTTATTCTCCTAAACAATATCCATCCAAGAGCATAAGGCTACTATGATCTGCCTGTTGCTTCTCTGAATTGCTATGTCTCTGTTCTTGTCCTATCAGTTTATTTTACAATGACTCATTGATATTTTATAAGAAATAATAATATTGATAAGTACTATTTTTACAGAAAAAAAAACATCTATAGTACTGAAGAATAAAATTAATAGCCCATTATAATAAGTCAGTGAGTTTCTAAATAAGAATCAGAAGTGAAGCAGGACACTTGTGAATGTACAGTGACCGTATTTGTTCTCACTTGTTTATATTGAGCTTTGGCTAAGTTTCTCCACATGCAAATTCTCAAGTTTATTTATTTTTTCTTTAAAATTAAAGGATGATGGAATTTGATGTAGGAAACCAGAGCTCTGTGACCACATTCATGCTGGTGGGATTCTCAGAATACCCATCCCTCCAGATTCCACTCTTCCTGGTGTTCCTCATGGTCTACACAGTGACTCTTGTGGGAAATGTGGGCATAATTGTCGTCAGAAAGATCAATCCCAAACTTCACACACCCATGTACTTTTTCCTCAGCCATCTTTCCTTTTTGGATATTTGTTATTCTAGTGTATTTACACCCAAACTGCTGGAGATCTTGGTTGTCGAAGAAAGAACTATCTCTTTCAAGGGATGCATGACCCAATTTTTCTTTGGCTGTGCATGTGTGATTACAGAAATGTTCATGTTGGCAGTGATGGCCTATGACCGTTTTGTGGCTGTTTGTAACCCCCTGCTCTACACAGTTGCTATGTCTCCTAAGCTCTGTATTTTCCTGGTAGCCGGATCTTATATGTGGGGTGGACTATGTTCAGTGACAATCACATATTCTCTTGTGCAACTCTCCTACTGTGGATCAGGCATCATTAATCACTTTGGCTGTGAATATTCTGCCATCATCTCTGTATCCTGCTCGGACTCCTCCTTTAGTCAGCTGACATGTTTATTTATTTCTATACTAAGTGAGGCTTGTAGCCTCTTGATTACTCTTGCCTCCTATGTCTTCATAGTTGTCACTGTCATCAGGATGCCTTCTAAGGATAGCCTCCGCAAAGCCTTCTCCACTTGTGCCTCCCACCTGACAGCCATCAGCATCTTCCATGGGATCATCCTCCTTCTCTACTGTGTGCCCAACTCCAAAGGCTCATGGCTTCTAGTCAAAGTGGCCACTGTGCTTTATACAGTCATGATCCCCATGCTGAATCCCCTCATCTACAGCCTAAGAAACAAAGATGTGAAAAACACAGTCAAAAGGATACTCAACTCCAAACTGCATTCTCACTAAATGTAATCCTATTAAATTATGTTCATGCCATAACCATCTTTCACACACACACACACACACACACACACACACACACACACAAAATATTATATATGCACTGGATTTCAGTGTTTATATTGATTTACTATTTTGTTTGTTTTGATATAAATGAACTTTTATTCACTTCATCTGAAGAGTTTCTGAAAGAAACATATTTCAACATTACCTCATTAGACAGTGCATAATATGATTAAGAAAAAAATCTATATATAGAAACTCACCTCTTATGTTTTGTTTTACCTTTAATATTTCTTAAAAATACTGCACACACAAACAAACAATTATTTTAGTGGATCCACTCTCAAGTCTTTATAATTCACATTTTGGATTCAACAAATTCCATAAAATACAACTTTTGTTTCACCTTCTACTGTTTTAGCTAAAATGGGATGTTGTGTTATATTATTAAATTTTAATCTAAATTTAAGCAAAGATGTATTGAAAATGTCAGCTATTATGCATAGTATATCATCACTTATTTTATGATGAATACATTATATTACTTCAGTAAAAGTTGTTGAAATTTTGATATCAGATTAAAAGTTTAATTCACTTCTAATAATATTTATAACCATTATTGAGTGATATGAGACCATAATTTTATGTAATTATACCTTTGGTCACATATTCTCATAAGAAGCTGATCTACTCCATATCTGTAAAGGATATCCTTTTTTTGTTACTTTAACAAAAAAAAATGCTTATATATTCCTCAATGCCCTGTCAAAATTTTTCAATAAGTCTTATTGTTTACAGTTTCAAAAGATACTATTCATGTCTCCATTCTCAGAGTTATCATTGTAATACAAAATCAATCTAGTTTTCTTTTCAGAAATATTTTATAAGTAATTAATCACAGATTATTCACTGTTTTATAAAATATAAAATCTGTTTTTCTTTTTTAGGTTTTCATTATTTATTTTATATTATATATAAAATGAAACCTAAAGTCTTAGAACAAGCTGTAATCTGCCTATCTGTTTACTTAAAATTTAAATATATTCAAATATATTCTTAAACAAATATCTATATAACGCCCAAATCGATCAATAGAAGGAATATTAGCTACACGTCAATAGCCAGTACTCAACCTTTACTCCTATTTTCAGCTTTAGAAAAATAAGACATTCATTCATTATAATAATGCTCTTCCTATAGAGATTCTGTTACAGGCATTTGCCACAAATAAATACCAACTAATATTTTCTGTTTGTAAACTTCATTGGAATGATATGGTGTTTAGACCACATATCACTGTTTATAAATTCAGTGTGACTTGAAAAACATTCAGTTGTCCATCTGTTTATTGATTATTCAATCTTTTACCTATTTAACATTTATTTCATCAAATAAGTGTTACTTTTTTATAGTTTAATCTAATATGAAGATGATTTCAGGTTTTTCAATTTTAGGTGTGTATATTATTGCAATGCTCTTAAATACACATGAGAATGAGGTTTATAGCTAGACCTATTGTACACATCTGTAGTTCTCAGTTGTTCAAAGAGAGCATTATAGTTTGGATTTAAAAATTCCTCCAGTCCTCATGCGGTAGACAAGGTAGCCATGTTGGAGTTGGTACTTGATTGCTAGAGAGGAGGTCTCTGGGGCCACAGCCAAGGATTGTTTTTTTCCACTGGTAGTGCTGAAGCTTCCTGGTCTTCTCTCTGCCTTGACATCATGAGCTGATAATGAGCCCATCTAAGAAAACTCATCCTTACAATTGTTTTTCTCTAGAACCACCACTGATATCAATTTCTCTTTTAGTCAAAATTATCACCACTGTGACCTAAAATAGCTGATCACCACATCATAGAGGAAGAAGGATTTGTTTACTCATGGTTCTGGAGATTTTTAGTTCATATTAGACTGGTGTCCAAGCAGGGTCTGGACCTACATATACTTAGGACATAACAGTGGGGAGCAGAGAGTGCTTGTTATCAGATCATGGTGGCAGCCTCCCCTGTCGCTGTGCAATGGGCTTATGAAAAGAGGAGCTATAATGGTACAGATGGATGCTATACATGAGCTCAGAAACACAAACTTCCACTCACCAAGGCTGATGTGACTATGGCCGCTGCTGAGTGCTCAGTTTGCCAGCCACAGGGACCAACTCTAATGTCTTAATATGGTATCATTTATCGAGGTGATCAGTCAGCAACTTGGTGGCAGGTTTATATTGGACATCTTCTATCCTGAAAGAGGCAGTGCTTTGTCCTTATTAAAAAAGACACTCTGAATATTATTTGTCTTCTCTGCATTGTAATGCCTATGCTAAGATTATCATGTGTGGATAATGTTTTAGCCATCATCATGGTATATTCCATATAACATTACTTCTGACCTAAAAATTCACTTCATAGTCAAAGAAGTGTGGCAGTGGGTTCATACTCATGGAAGTTTTCTGTTCTTACCATGTTCTCCACCATCCTGAAGAATCTTTTTGATACACTGATGTAATGACATTTTGAAGGCATATGGTGACAACTAGTTGGCAATACGTTGCAGGACTGGGACAAAGTTTTCCTGAAGGCTATATATGTTTGACTCAGCATCCAGTCTATGGTATTGTTTTTCCTATAGCTAAGATACACAGGTTGGAGAATTAAGATATGGAAATGAAAAAGTCAGTACATGAGTCAACTTTCATCCAGGCAGCTAAACCAACATCGTGTACATGGGACAAGGCAGCAGGAGGAATATTTTGAAGTTGGTAATTTGTTTCAGCCCATCAATCCATTTCTGTCAGCATTTCAAAGTTACCTGTCCAGGATTCCCTCTCATACAAGTTGTCTTACTTTTTCATGAGCCTTATCAGTAAACCACATATGCGATTGCAAAAGCTGTGATTTTGTAAGATTCATTTTAGCAATACTATAAACATCATATGGAATCCATCTGGCATTCTTAGTCCATCCAAACCAATACTCATAACAGTAAGGTGATGTAAGCCCATAAGATACATAATCCTTCTTAAATTCCTTCAGAATTCCAAAGTCAAGTCCCTCATATACATTCTGATTTTGTTGAAACTGTACGGGAAATACTAAAGGCAACTCATGGGACTGAGGAAGAATTACCCTATTAGTAGAGAATTTTCTTTGTTTCCCCCTCTTTTTTTTTTTTCCTGAGGCTGGATATTAAGCAATCTTCATGGCTGTTCTAATTGATCTGGCAATTCCTCAGAGGGCAAAGGAAAGACATCCTCAGTTTCTTTATCTAATTCATCCCAATCTTCTTCCTCACTATTGTTAGAAATAAGGGTATAATTTGGAAGATTTTTCATATGGAGAGCCCATAGCTTAGTTTAAAAAATGCCAGAGTTTATCGCCGTTTTCAGATTCTTCAGGCATAGCAATTTTTACTTTGGCTTTTGCCTGCACCTGGAAAACTTTTTTTCCAGGCATCTTTGACTAATTTTAGAATTTCATCGTCCAATTCCTACTCATGTAAAGAATCATTACTCATTAATTTCTCTTTATCAAAAACCCTTTATTCATGCTGTAACACTTTAATAACAATCCAGATTAATGCCCACATTACCCATAACTGAACCAGTACTCATTCTCCCTGCCAGTATGCTTTTTATACATTTGGTTTTACTCTTTCCCAGACTTCTTCATCTAAGGTGCCCTCCTCCAGGAACCATGGATTATATTCACACTCCATTCCCCAAAAGTCCAGCAGCTGGGCTTTAGATACTTGTGCTCCATTTTTCTTAAGAAAGTGATGTTCTTTCTTAAGAAACAGTTCTACTTAGGGGATTATTTTTCCCTGTTTTAGCCCCTTTTTTCCTACTCACTTCCTCCTGTAGGTGTCTCTGCAGTTTTCTCTGGTTATTTTTTTCTGCTACTAAGGGCTTCATGTTTCTGTTTAAGGCACCATTAATCATGACTCTCAATATCTTATGGGAATTTGGTCAAGATTAAGCAATATCAGAATATCAGAGATGAGGACAACACTAACACTTATCAACTACTTCATTTTTACCCAAATGAATATTCCATTATTACATACTGTGTTAGTTGAAAATTCTATATTGTGTCATTCATTGTCACCTGGAAATATCAACTTTTTCACAAAGAAAGTAAACTATGAATATGTTTTCAGGGTTACTAACTGTAAGCTACTGCCAGAGTAACACTTAAAATCACACCATTGCTTAAAAGCATCATTAATTATTTTCAAGAAACTACAGGTAACCTAATGTAGCTCTGCTTCAGGCCATGGAGACTACAGAAATTTTGCTTTATAAAACATTTCTGTGAGTGTGGTGACCTAAATATCTCTTAATATCTTTAGCATAGTTGTGTATTTATCTTATGGAAATGTCAGAAAATCAATAAGTAAAGTGAAATTAGGATATCTTCATTATGTTAAGTGAGATTAGTCAGTCACAAAAAGTAAAAAATCATATCCTCTCCCTAATATGTGGAAGCTAGGGAGAAAAGGGGACATAAGAGGGACTCCAGAGGAAGAAGGAGAAACCTTAGATGAGCAAAGAATTTGACTTAACAGAAGGTGATGGAGGAAGGGGGAATACCCTAATGCACATGATGTACTTTCACCAACATATCAAAGTCAATCACTAAACTGAACTTGAGAAGGAGGGAGGGGGAGGGAGTGGGGCTGGAATTGGGGAAGGATTAAATGAGAAATGTGTGCATGTATGCCTTACCAGCTTGTGCCTAACAAAGATGTATGATTACAGTGCACCAATTAAAAAAATAAAATATAAAAAAATAAAAAAGAATGAAACTTGAAGACATTTTTCTAGGTGAAATAAGCCATTCACAAGACAAATATTGCATAATTCCCCTTATACAATGTTTCTAAAATATTTTGACAGAATCAAAACATGGACTAGGAGTTGCCAGGGGCAATGAGAAGTTATTAATAGATGGGGATACTCTTTTCGAAATTTTCAATTAATCAAAATTATCGAGATCTGCTGAACAACCTTGTAATTATAGGCAACAATACTATATTGTGATTAAAAAACCCATTAAGTGATTACGTCTTAAGTATTATCATAGAAAGCAAAGAGAGAAAAGCAAACAAGCAAGAATCTACGGTGCACCACTATTCCTAAACTCAATATTTTATTTCAGATTCCACTATTTTTTGTTATTGGTGTTGTTTTCCCCATTAGTATCATTTTTCTTTTCTAAATTCCTTCTAGAAAATAACAATGTATTTAGGAGCCCTAGACACTCTATGCTGTGAGTTCCTGACTCATTTTTTTTTTTCTTGTCGTGACTTAAATATCTGGTTATGGATACTGTACAATGGTCCTCAATCTGTATTTGCCTGATGATTTTCTCATATTAAATTGGGATTGTGAATTTTGAGGAAAGAACAACAAAAAGATGAAGTGGTTCTCTCATCTCCTTATACCAGGGAGTCCATGACGGCCACATTATGTAATTAGTAATAGTAACTTTCATCCTTCCCTTAAAGTAATGTCTGCTAGGACTCTCCACTCTAAACTTGAATGTGGAACTTGAAATGCAGTTAATACCTGTGTTCTTCAGAGTCTTATTTATGTTTTCTTATGTTCAAGATGTGAAGTACATGTTTTCTTCAGGGAGATATTTCAATACCCCAAATCAGTTAATGGAATAATGCTTCAGAATGAAATTCATTTATCACAATGACATAGACTGTTTCATCTAATTGCCGGCTATGTAGCTCACTCCAATTATAATTCCCTGATGTCTATATTTCTGTAGTCTGGGAATGTATGTAAGTCCCAGAGTCTGGCAGAGTATAGACTGTAGACTAAGCTTTCAGATGTTTCTTTTCACTGAGATAACTTGTGTCCTGGAAATAAAGTGATATTTTACTGGAATATTCATTAAAATATAGATGTGCTTTTGTATCAGGCCTATTGATACTTTAAACAATATTTGATTTGATTTTACTACCAATAAAAATGCCTGATGTTCATTAATCTAAAGAAGAAATTTTTAGTGAATTAATGAAGAGCTTCTGATTTCAGGTGAGTTTTTTGTTTTTGTGTTTTTTTTTTAATCTTTTGGTGTCTTTAAATTCATGTGGAAAACATGGGGGTGTGACCCATATAGATTACTCTAAAAATTAAATATCCCTCTTTTTTATGGCCAAAGACATCTTGATATTCATCAAAAGTTCATGAAGTGTTTCAGAATTAATTTTTATTATGAAAACTGGCAACAGTGGCATTACCAAGGAACAATGTAGAACAGTCACAGAAATTGATGGGGTATTTCTTGATTTTGAAAACCCCTAGTCCTAGTTCAGATTTTAGTACAAACCTAATTCTAACCCATTTGTCTTTATACAAATCACTAGAAATTGGAAGAGCTTAAATACTGAATTTTTTTTTTTTGAGTGCGTTTTTGTTACTGACCTAATAAATATGCCAAGTGGCAGTAGACTTTAGTATGTTCAAATTTTGAAGGTAAAATCTCATTTTAAGTAGTATGAACAATATTGGATGTTTAAAGTGGATCCAACTGGGCTCATTTGCTAAGGAATCAAAGAAAGGTTTATTTGTTTTTGGTTAATGACATGTTAATTTTCATTAAAATAATTTTATTGTATCATAGAACATATCTTATGTGGAAACAGTTTTGTGATGCTTCTGTCTGTCTTTCACTCTCTGTATATAACAGATAATATAGGTATGTATATTATATATATATATATATATATATATATTATGTGTGTGTGTGTGTGTGTGTGTGTGTGTGTGTGTGTGTGAATTGATGGAGGTTTGGATGAAGGCAATGTGAACATCTCAGATAATTTTCTGTAGCAAGCCCTCAAGTATTAGGTAGAAGACATGAAACATATACACTATATACATTTTAAATATTGGCCTAACTCCTAAATTTTGTTGCCATCTAATTCCTAGAAAATATAGAAAATGCAAAAGCCATTAATATTAATGGTTATGTATCATCAGTTGCAATGTCAAGCCATTTCTATGATCATAGGTGTTAATTCTTTGAACCATAGCCAGGTACTATGTGCTTCTATTTTGCCTCTCTTGCTTCTATCTTTTAATTGTTTGGGGTGATAAATTTATATCTCAACTACATATTGATGATACTAACAAAGGCTGGGTTTTAAATAATTGGATAGTTGCTACATATTTTCTACACTGGTTCTTTCATTTTAATGGGCATTAATATTCCGGAGGTTTGGTAAAGTCACAAACTGTGGACCTCATCTAAGAGTTCTTGAGTCAGAACTTTGTTGATGGGATTAGTGAATTTACAATCCCAGGAAATCCCCCCTCATTGCTGTTGCTGTTCTTTGGGTAGCACACTTTGAGAAGTTCTGTTATCTACATCTTTTCTTTTTTTTTTTTTTGCAGTACTGGGGATTGAACTCAAGGGCATTCTATCTCTGAGCTACACCCCCAGCCCTATTTTTTTAATTTATTTTTTATTGTAGTAATTCGTGCAATATAGCATACATCTTTGTTAAGTACAAGTTGTTAACAACATATTTGCACACAATTCTCATTTGACCCCTTCCCCAGTTCCCACCCCACTCCCTTGCCCTCCCTCCCCCTCAGGTTCAGTTCAGTGAGTGACCTTGATATGATTGTGTAAGTACATTATGTGCCTATTTTTTTATTCTTTATTTTGAAACAGGGTCTCACTAAGTCGAGGAATGCCTCACTAGATAGCTGAGGCTGGCCACGAACCCGGATCCTCCAGTCTCAGCCTCTCTACATCATTTTTCACAGAATCACATGACACCTGTTTTTTCTTTTCACTTAGCCTGTTTTTCAGGAATAACCTATTTTTCTTTTTTGTTTTTGCTTTTTAGATAACAAGAATCATGATGTCATTTGAAGGAAATCACAGCAGCATACCTACTTTTATTCTCTTGGGCTTTTCAGAATACCCAGACCTCCAGGCTCCTCTCTTTCTCATTTTCTTGTCCATCTATACAGTCACTGTAGTGGGGAATTTGGGGATGATAATAATCATCAAGATCAATCCCAAACTCCAGTCTATCATGTACTTTTTTCTTAGCCACTTGTCTTTTGTAGATTTCTGTTATTCTACCGTGGTTACACCTAAACTGTTGGAGAACTTGATTGTGGAAGACAGAACCATCTCTTTCTCTGGTTGTATCATGCAATTTTCTTTTGCTTGTATTTTTGGAGTGACCGAGACTTTCATGCTAGCAGCAATGGCTTATGACCGTTTTGTGGCTGTTTGTAGCCCTCTGCTTTACACCACTACTATGTCTCAGAAGCTGTGTGTCCTTCTGGTGGCTGGGTCTTATACATGGGGCATCGTCTGCTCCCTGACACTCACCTATTTTCTTCTCACATTGTCCTATCCTGAATATAGCATCATAAATAATTTTATTTGTGACCACTCTGTAATTGTTTCTGTCTCCTGCTCAGATCCCTATATCAGCCAGATGTCGTGCTTCATTATTGCTGTATTCAATGAGGCAACCAGCCTCTTGATTATTCTGACGTCATATATTTTCATTTTAATCACAATAATGAAGATGCCTTCTGCAAGTGGACGTCAGAAAACCTTCTCCACCTGTGCCTCCCACCTGACTGCCATCACCATCTTCCATGGGACTATCCTTTTCCTTTACTGTGCTCCTAGTCCTAAAACTTCCTGGCTCATAGTTAAAGTGGCGTCTCTCTTTTACACAGTGGTGATCCCCATGCTGAACCCATTGATCTATAGCCTTAGGAATAAGGATGTGAAGGACACTTTCAGAAAATTAATTTTCACCAAATCTATTTGTCGCTCACTATAAGAATCTTAGATTTATTATTTTATATAGGAAGAAGTGATTTACTAAACTCCTGTTACCCAACTCTTTTGGTGGAATTCCTGATTCTAATTATTTAATCTATGAACTATCAATTAATATATGCATGAAAGCACATTTTATGATAACTGAATTTTGCATCTATAAAAATTTGGGAAATAGCTTTAAGTCACATGTACACCATTTTTTTAAAAAATAAAATTCTTGGACTATCTGTTGCAATATTTGTAAATTATTTTAAAATTCTTATTATATATACTATAATTTTGTGTGTTCCCAAAATAAAACAAATTCCCAGCTCATCAATTATGAATTAAATGAGGATATTTTCCAGAATTGTAATCAGGAAGCTCATACTTCTGATATGGCCTTAACAAATATTTCATCTTACTGTATTTTGTACAAAAACCAGTCATTTAATTTTTCTTGCTCTGAATAGCAGAAGTTTATTTATTTTTAAATATACTTTTATTGGTACATCATAACCATATATTATATTGAGGTTTAGTGTGATAGAATCATACATGCACACAGCATTTGGTGAATTTCCCTCTGGGTCATACCTCACTTCCTCCCTCTCCCAATTTATAATATTGGAATTAATATTGATAGCATCACACCTCTCTCACCAAATCCCCTTCCACTATTCTACTATATTGCTCCTTATTTATCTGAAGTTTTTTTTTTGTCATATGTGGAAGATAGAAATAAACTTATTTTTATTTATGAAAATGACACCTTCCTGATTAGCAAACAAAATTGAATAAAGTATTATATTCTTTCTTTCTATAAAATAAGTGCACACCTTTTTTTTCCAAAAATATTTGAGTAATCAAATACAAGCGATACCAGAAAAAGTCTTAAAATGAACCCACATGTATCTAATATTTAAAAAACCATCCCATTAGAATTCAATGGAGAAAGGATGATCTTTTAATTAACAAAAGAAAAAACTTTATCTTCATATTATTAAAAGCAGTTTAACTTTATCTCACATTATACACAACCATTAACTTGAATACATAAAATGTATCATGTCTGATAATAAATCTTAAAAGTAAAAAATTAGCATAAAATAATGTGGAGAATATTTTCATCTGGAGGTGCATATTTTTGGATATAATACTAAATAATGATTCATCCATATTGATAAAATTAACTTCACTGACATTAAAAATTATGATAAAGTTTTCTTAGTGGTGAAAGATATCATTAAGAAAATGAAAATGCAAGCCATAGATTGTGAGTAAATATTTTTGAAATATATGTCTGAAAAAGAATTTTATGTAGAACATATAAAGAATTCTTACCAGTAGAGAAAAATTAAGAAACTTAGTTAAAACATGGCTGGAATATTTGAGCAGATAATGTACAAAAGAATATATACAAACCAAAAAATAGTATTTTTAGACATCAATAAACATCATATCAAAGCCAGAATGAAATATTACTTTAGATTCATTAAAATGGCTAAAATGAGTATGTACACATTGCCAAGTATTGATGAGATAACGAAGCAACGGGAATTCTTATACATTTCAGATGAAGGTAAAAGATAAAATGGCTTTGAAAACAACTTAATAATGTTTTATGAAGTGACAGGAAAACTTCATAAACCTTAGCAATTCCTTTCCTTCATATTCATCTATGAGAAATGCAATCAAGTATTTTAGCACAAAATTCTTTCCTATGGCATATTAAAAATGAGTAGTGGAAGTAGTTTATAGGGAGATATTTGTTATTTTTTTTTTAACTTTTCCTTTAAAAATAATTTTCCTTTTTTTTTTTCAGTACTAGAGTTTCAACCCAGGGGCATTCTACCTCTGAGCTACACCCCAAGCCCTATTATTTTTATTCTTTACTTTGAAACATGGTCTCATTAAGTTGCAGAGAGCCTCACTAAGTAGCTGAGGCTGGCCAGGAATCTGCAAACCTCCTGCCTCAACCTCCCAAGTACTGGGATTATAAGGTGCATCACCACGTCCAGCTTAAAATTAATTTTTCTAGAAAAGGTAATTTTCTCTCATGAAGAATTTATACTATAGACCTATCAAGGACAAACAGTTGAAATCAGAAGAGAAAAAGAAATAGGAACATCTTGTAATTTTAATATTGAGAAGCTGATTATAGATAGATGGGTTGGTACACAGGATTTATTTATTTTATTACTTATCTGCATATAACTACATACAATATATCATATAAACACATATACATAAGTTATAATATAATTACTAGAGCTTGGTGCCACCATGGGTTCTTGTCCTCAGCCCATATAGAAATAATGAGCCAGGACAAAAGCAGTTACAATTTCAACTCTTAAGCAGGTTTTTGGTTGTTGTTGTTGTTTTTGTTTTATAACAGGTAGACAGAGAGAGGGAGAAAGGAGGGGGGAGAGATAGAGTGCATCACGCTGGAGAGGGGGCATGATGGAGTACTTGGAGCCAAGACATTGCCCTCCCCTGGAATCTCAGATCTTTATATAGAGAGTTTCTTAATCCGGTCTTTCCAAGGCCCATGGCCTTCTAAGTTTTAACATTTTAAATTTTTTTTTTTTTTTTTTTTTTTTTTTTTTGCGGTACTGGGGATTGAACTCAGGGGCATTCTACCTCGAGCTACACCCCCAGCCCTATTTTTTTAAATTCTTTATTTTGAAACCGGGTCTCACTAAGTTTCGGAGTGCCTCACTAGGTAGCCGAGGCTGGCCGCGAACCCGGATCCTCCGGTCTCAGCCTCCCGAATGCTGGGATTGCAAGCGTTTGCCACCACGCCTGGCTTAACATTTTAATTTTGTTAACAAATTAATCAATAGACCAGTCTTGTTCTTTAGTCAATTCTTTTTTATGATATCACCATGGCCACATGAGAGGATACATGGTGTTTCTTTAATTTTTTAACCTTTTTGTGGGGTCTGTAACTTTTAGGTTTTATCTTATCTACATCCAATGCAGACAGCCAGCAAGCGGGCAGTTTGTGAAGCAAGCAGCTTCTGGCTGCCTGTGATAATATGACAGCAGCTTGCTTATAAAAGCAAGACATGCTCTTTAAAGCAAAAAAGACAAGTTAGAATCATCTACCCTAAGTATGAATCATCTACTTATAACTGGATTATTAATCATATGTAATCATAGTCATGTACATTTTGTACATGGTATAATATAAAATACTTGGTAATGTGCATGCATCTTCACCTTCCTTGTGCTGTTGGAAACCCCTTCATAGTAGCTACGTTGCTGCACCTTTGAGAATTGAATTGATGAGCCATAATTGCCCTCCTGTGTAATTGTTCTATTGAGATTAAGGTAGAAGTATAGTTAGTTCATAAAACAGTGGCTTTCCCCATTACTATTAATTGTGGTAAAGATAAACTAAATATATATCAGATAATTTATTATCAGGAAAATTAAATAGCTAGTGTTTATTTTTAAAAAGAGATTTATTTATTTTATTTTTATTTTAATTTATTTTAATTTTTTTGTGGTACTGGGAATTGAACCCAGAGGCACTCTACCGTCGAGCTACACTCCCAGCCCAATTTTATTTCTTATTTGGAAACAGGCTCTCACTAGGTTGATGAGACTCTCACTACTTGCTGAGGCTGTCCTGAAACCTGTGATCCTCCTATCTCAGCCTCCCAAGTACTGGGATTACAAGCGTGAACCACCACACCAGGCTAAAAAGGGGAGATTTATAATAGAGATTTTTCCTAGAAGTGCTGGCAGTACTACTAGAAAAAAAAAAAAGAAGGAAGAGGGATCTTCCATGGTCTAGTGAAGAAGTCAATAATATTCTAAAGCTAGAGAAGCAAAAGCATTCATGACTAATTCAACCCATAGTTTATTTGTGTTTCTTTGAGATGGCCCTACTGGGGTTTTGATTGGGTCCTGATAGGTGTGTGTCTTCCTCAGATCTGAAAGGCTGATAAAGGTTATGTTCTCCTAGTCACAATAGCCAATATATGGAATCAGCCAAGCTTCCCCTTGACACAGGAATGGATAAATAAAATGTGATATACTATATATATCCAAAAAGAAAAAAGCATGTATCATTTGAAAGAAAATGGATGGACCTAGACCCCATAATGTTAATAATGTTAAATGAAATAAGACTCAGAAAAATAAACATTGCATTGTTTCCTTATATGTGGGACCTTACAAAAAAAGACAATATGAAAATAGAAGGGGAACTCTTATCAAAGATGTCTAGGGGCAGGGGAGAGGGAGTGGCAAGATGGGATAGTAGAGAAGGAGGATGCAATCAAAGCATGTTACATGCGTGTTATGGAAATGTCACATTGAAATTCTTTAAACTGTGCGATCACTATATGCCAATAAATAGATATATGCATAAATAAATAAAATTGAGTTTTGTTACTCTAAATGTTGACTTTACCTTCTAAAGTTTGAATTTACCTCTTTCTTCTGACCTAAAAGTCAGATAGATTTTTATCAAGGATAGATAATAAAGTTTTGGTGGAAGATCTACATTTTCTGATCAGAATTTATCTCCTAAACCTCATGCAATTTCCATGAAGGGCATCAATTTGTCTTCATTTTCCATATCCCCAGCCTCCCATATAAATCAGAATTCAACAAATGTTCCCTGGGTAAGTTATAAAATTGAGATTTGTTTTTCATTTTCTAGCTTCGTAGAGGTATTAGTGACAAATAACCATCTATCTATCTATCTATCTATCATCTATCTATCTATCTATCTATCTATCTATCTATCTATCTGTCTATATATATATACATATATATATTTAGGGTACAAGCATGTTTTAATATATGTTCATATTTGTAATTATTGCCTCAAACAAGCCATTTAACATATTCATAACCTCACATAATTAATTTTTTTCTGGTTTTCAGGATGGAACCCAGAGTCTCAACATGTGTTAGGCAGGAGACACTGAACTTCACCATTGAGTTATATCTATAGCCCTAGTTATACCATTTTTTGGTAGCAAATATCACCAATAAAATACATTTTTATTAACTTGTCATCATTTGTACATTATGTCTCTGATACCTATTCATCTTATAACTAAATATTTGTTTCATTTGATTGGTATTTCTTCTTGTTTCTCCAACCCCCCACTTCTCATAACAATTATTCTACTCTCGATTGTATTTGGTTTTTATTGTTTTATATTCTACATGCATGTAATGATCAGTTTTGCATTACTACAACAAAATACCAGAGGCAGCTAAATTTATTTAAAAAATTTAGCTCACAGTGGATGTTCAAAGTCCAAGATTGGCAGCCCTATTTGCTAAGTCCCTGGCAAGAGCAGTGAATGGAGGTACTGTACACAGAGTGTGAACTGGAGCATGTGGTCACAACTTGAATACAAACAGGGGGAGATGCATGGGGATAAACTAGGACTCATAAAAACCCTCTTCAGAAAATGTTCAAACAGTCACACAAGAAACACCTCATGCTTTCCAAGACCTTAGGACTTCCCACCAGGTCCCACTTGCTAGAGGTCACACCACATCTCAAGGACATCACCTGTAAAACCAGCTTTTCATCCCCGTGGGAATTTGAGTGACATAAACCATATTCAAACCATAGATGTGCAACATCTGCAAAGACATAAATCCTGTAAGTCACCTGAGGAGTTTGGAAGGGGCTCTTTCCCTGGTCTAGCCTGTAGTTGCAACCGCCACTTTGGTTGTCCCCTTAATGGCTGCTTGATGAGACATTAAGAACACAAAACACAGCTAAGCTGTGACATACTTCTGTCATACAGAAACTATGATATAAAAACGGATATTAGCTTATGACACTAAGTCAATAATACTTTGCTATGATGCATGAAAAACTATTATACCAAAGGATGCTGAAGACTGTCAGTTTGGAGTGACTCTGATAAGAAACTTGGCTCCAGGTTGCAGCTGGTCCAGGTTGCAGAGGTGCCAGTGGTGGGAAAACTATGCAATATGGAGCTCATGTGGTTTCCTGGGAGATGACAGCAAGGCAGATTCCCTGGAATTCTGGAACAAGGACTTGTCACTTACAGTAAATCAGCTATGTCCAGCCCAGCTGGGAGTGGTAATACACATCTGTAATCCCAGTATTTGGGAGACTGAGTAAGGAGGATTGCAGGTTCCATACCAGCCTCAGCAATTTAGTGGGACTATTTAAAAGGGGGGTAGGGTGGGGAATGTAGCTCAGACGTAGAGCACCCCTGGCTTCAATTCCCAATAACACAATAAAGCAGCTTCTTTTTATTGCAGATTCCTGCTTTACTTCCCATTTATTTAATATTTTAAGTAGTGACATTTTCAAAAGGTGTAGACACTATGATATTTAATGACTTTATTGTATGCGCATATGCTTAGAAATATGGTGCATGTTTCTATTTGGAAGAAAACAAGCATTAATTTGAATAAAGTAAATTGATGGTTCCAAAGATACCAGTGATTATTTTATATTAAATGAAAAATCCAGAAAGCTCATTCTATTATTTATACAACCCAAGACACATTCCTGAAAAAATAGAAAATGACAGCAAATGTTTATAG
>PVLC010029042.1:0-20528 GCA_004027655.1 Graphiurus murinus
ACTGAAGTGAACCTTAGGGGGAGGGAGGGGGAGGGAATGGGGAGGGAATCGGGGAAGGGGTCAAATGAGAATTTTGTGCAAATATGTTGTTAACAATTTGTACTTAACAAAGATGTATGCTATATTGCACGAATTACTACAATAAAAATTAAAAAAAAAATAATTGGTGGACAAAAAAATTTTAAAAAAATGAATCTGAAGATCTCTTGTGGCAGGAAACCTTTAAGATGGCTCACAATGACCCTTTCCTCCTTTGCTCATAATATTCATGGTTTTTTGTTTTTTGTTTTTTATAACCTCTTACTTTCAAACACAATCTGTGTGATTTGCATTAGAAGGATAGAATATGGAAGAGTGATGAGGAGTCACAGTTTTGGTGTATCTTGGATTATCTCTTTGGATTACTTAAAGTGGGAGAGGTAAATTGTGATGTTGCAAACACCCTATGGAGGGGCCCAGGAGTAATGGATATTAATCCAATGCTAAAATTCTAATCCAATTGTTCACATGAAATTGAATCCAGCCAACAAGAGTCTGAAATACAAAATCTGTTTCCATCCCATTCCTGAGATTATACTGTTGCCCTGGCCAACACCATGATGATAAGCTTATGAAACTTTGAACCAAAAGCACCCGGTTAAATGGTACCCAAATTTCTGACTCTCCATTTATGTGAGCTAGTACATGGTTGGCATTTCAGGACTCATTTGTAATTTGTTACACAGTAATATATAAATAATACAAAGCTATAATAGTTGCAAGTATGTTTCTCTCTTTGGATGATGTCATCCTATATATGTATTATATATATTTGTGATTTTAGAAAAATATAAGTGATAATAATTCTGAGAATTGTGCTAAAGAGAGAACTAAGCCTCTAAATTCCAACAAGGCTTTAGTTTGTAATTTCACAGCTGCTTTTTCAAGATTTTCTTTAGAAACAAATTGGAAAAACTTCACCATGAGTACGAAACCTTTGAACTAACATGCAAGTACATTCTCATACATAACTTGATTCTACTCTTCTCAGAAACTGATCATTTTAGCTGATAGCTTCTGTTGTGGTTGTCTTTATTCATAGAATTATATTACCTTAAATACATGTTATTCTGATATTAATATTTTTTATATTTAGGGAAAGGAATCTATAATGCTGTTATGAATACTACACTGTTTTGTGAAAAAATTATTGAGCACAAAGAAATATGGCACTGTCCATTGAAAGAGTTTTCCCAAAATAGTATTTTTCTATTATTTACTAATCAACCAAATCTGCATAGTGAAAGTATTGGTTCTTTATTTTTTCTATATCAAATGCCCACAAATTCTGTGATGGCACATGCTTATAATCTCAGTACTTGCGAAGATGAAACAGGAGGATCATAGGTTCAAGGACAGCCTCAGCAAGTAGTGAAACTCTTACAGATCTAGTGAGACCCTGTTTCAAAATAAAGATAAAATGGGTCTGGGGTTGTAGCTCAGAGGTAGAATGCCCCTGAGTTCAATCCTAGAAACACACACACACACACACACACACACACACACACACACACACACACATACACATATACACGTACCCACACAAACACACACACACACACACACACACACACACACACACACACACATTACCACCTTACATTTCTGAAGGTTGAAAATCTAAGATGGATTTCATACAGCTAAAATAAATATTTGGTACAGTGCGTTTCTTTCTGGAAACTGTAGTCAGATGATCCATTTCCTTGTCCCTCGCAGCCTGCATTCCTTGTCTGTGGCCTACTGGTGGTAGGTAAAGTTGTTCTCATGTCATATCTCTCTGACCCTTTTTATTTTATTTTTAGGTTTTGCATTTATCTATACTCATAACTGGGAAAGTTCTCTGCTTTACAGGTTTATGTAATTAGAACATATCCACATGATGATCCAGGAAATTTCTCTATCTCAAATACTTTAATCTTAGTGACATCTGCAACATGACTGTCATCCCTCACAGGGCTCACGTGTCTCTGAGATGACAGCCCTTATGCTAGCTACCATAGGAAGTTATGGCCTTTGATTTAAAACCTAAATTAAGCTTAATTCTGAAATTTCAACTTCAATATATAGACTTACCTTAGGTTTCAACTTAGAAACTATAAAATATATCAGAATAAATAAATTTTATTTTAAATAAAAATTCAATACTTTAGATTGGACTGCTCTAATAAAGCAGATTATATACCTAGCAAATTTAGTAGATTGAAAAATAATAGTTAGGAGTGGTGGCACATGCCTGTAATCTCAGTCTCTAGGAGGCTGAGATAGGACGGTTGTAGGTTCAAGGCCAGCCTCAGCAACTTAGCAAGACCCTGTTTCAAAATAGAAAAAGGGCTGGGAATGTAGGTGAGCAGTAGAATGCCCCTAAATTCAATTCCCAGTAACAAAAAAAATAGTAGTAATGATAAACATTGTCACTAGAAAACATTTAGAAATAACTGGAAGCTACATTTTTTTGTTGTTTTTCTGTTTACTGGAAATCATGATGATGTCATATTGATAGATTCCTTAAAGTCTGTATTTAATTAAAATAACTGATTTTATGTAAATTTTAAAGGGTTATTGGTAATATTAAACAATCATATTATAAAATTATAATGTAAAAATAAAAGTAAGATTAGTATGAATAAAAATACAGCTAAAATTAATTACCTATTATCTATTTTCCAGGTGATACTTTTGGCCCATTATTATTATAGTAGTGTCAATTTATGTCAATTTCTTCAGATATATTTCCTATGCAATAATCCTACTCTAACAGGTTTTGTGTAGTTCTCATGTCAATAGAAGTTGAGCCAGGTGTCATGGTGCATGCATGTAATCCCAGTATTTGGGAGGCTGAGACAGGAGGATTGAAGGATTGATCCCAGACTCAGTAATTTAGTGAGACCATACTAGCAACTTAGTGGGACCCTGTTTCAAAAAAGCATAGTTTGATGGTAGAATGCCCCTAGTTTCAGTCCCCAGCACCACAAACAATAACAACAACAAAACCCATGAACTACAAGTAAGTATAATCAAATAATTTAAAAATTATAAGCATTATTACTAGAGTTTAGACATAGCTGAGTAAATTGAATTAGTTTTGTGAGTAAAATGAATATAAAATGCTATTTAAAGGAGAAAAAAGAACAGGGTTACACTTCCAAATTTTTTTTTTTTTTTTTTTTTTGCAGTACTGGGAATTGAGCTCAGGGGCATTCTACCTCTGAGCTATACCTCCAGCCCTATTTTTTATTATTTATTTTGAAACAGGGTCTCACTAAGTTGCAGAGTGCCTCACTAAGTAGCTGAGGCTGGCCGCAAACCCAGATCCTCCGGTCTCAGCCTCCCAAATGCTGGGATTACAAGCGTGCGCCATCACGCCAGGCCAACACTTCCAAATTTTAAGGGAGAAATTTTCCACTTTCCTAAGAGGATAGGGTCTGAGTCAAATCCCTAGGTTATTTATTCTCTATTGGAGAGAATCAAGAATGAATAATTAAGCGTCAGTTATTTGCAAATGCCAATATTGGAATTGAATAATACAATAATTTAATTTTAAAATGTCAGTGTATATTTTATTTCAAAAATTACATCATATGAAACTAAACATAAGATTTAAAGTGATTTCAAAGTGCTTTAGAAGGTAACAGTAGTTTTTCATACTTTTAGAAAATATTTGAAGATCATTACTCTAAAGTATAAGGCTAACTCAAATCCACGTCAACTGTGCAGCCCTCCATTCTTCACAATAAGTTGTCTGCTGGAGTTCTCTGTGTCCTATTCCTCAATGGCATATAAGTTGAAATCATGTCCTCATTCACTCTCCAGATAACATTAAGATTCATTAGGTTCCATTCTCATTTTTCTGTTCCATTAATGAGCAGTTTTTACTAGTTAAAAGGACATATGTTTCATGATCTTTATTTTCTTAGGACTTTGAAGGAAACAAAATACTTATTTTTAATTGAATGAAATTAATTGTACCTTGAAATTACCATAAGAATTCATTGCACCTATCTAAAGTTAAGATACATTGTGAGATCTCAGTGATATTTTTTCTATATCTTGAAATGTTTTTATTTCATTATCTTATTTGCTATTTAAGCTACTAATCATTACTATTAATCATCACTGTTGCTATTTAATTGTTACTCATAAATAATCTCCAACTGTTCTGAAGACTAGAATAATAAAGAAACAGAAGAACAATGGTATATCTCCTTAGAAAAATGGCATAGTTAATGAAATCAATTGTCACAAATGTAACATATTTTAGTGCTCTTGTATCATAGGCTAAGTAAGAAACTATAAAAAATGAGTGGAGGTGCCACATTGTAACCTATTTTCTAGCTTCCACTGAACATGATTAAAATTCACAATTTATTATTTCTGCTCTTAAAGCAGAGAATATAAACTTGTGAAAAGGTATCTCACTATAATTAGATGGATCAGAAGATGAATTCCAACAGGCAGAAGGACTGAATCTAGACCCCAAAAATGATGGTCAATCATATAACTCAAATTTCAGACTATGTCTTTAAATAATAATATTCTGAATATATTTTCTCAAAGTTAATAATCGATGTATGAATTATATATTTCTAAAGACAAAAAATACGGCATTCACATCCAGGTAGTTATTCAACGCAAGGGGTTTCATCATGCAGCATTTTGTGACAAAATCTATCCCATTCTATTGTGCTAATAAAAAATCAGAAGGCATTCTTTAATTTTTATTTTATTTTATTTTATTTATTTATTTATTTTTTTTTTTTGCGGTACTGGGGATTGAACTCAGGGGCATTCTACCTCCGAGCTACACCCCCAGGCCTATTTTTTATTCTTTATTTTGAAACCGGGTCTCACTAAGTTGCGGAGTGCCTCACTGACTAGCTGAGGCTGGCCGCGAACCCGGATCCTCCGGTCTCAGCCTCCCGAATGCTGGGATTACAAGCCTGCGCCACCACGCCTGGCCATTCTTTAATTTTTAATGGTGTCTATGGGCCAAAATACACTTAATAAGTGCACTGGCCTTGAAGCTGCGATCTTCCTGTCTCAGTCTTCCAAGTGTGTGCTACCATGCCAGAGGTGTTTTTTGGTTTTTGTTTTTTAATTCTTACTAAATGTTTTAATAAAGCTGACTCTCAGTAGTTTTTTTTTTTTTTTTTCTGGAGATGATTTTTAAATAAATCATTTTTTAAATGGCGTGCAAGCATGTGCTTGTGTGTGTGTGTGTGTGTGTGTGTGTGTATTTGCATAGATATCATACACAGTTTTTGCACTGATCTTCCTCACTCAGTGCAGCTATACATTCTGGAATTTTGAAATTATCAAAAGAGATCTTTGAAGGGTTGTAAGAAAAAAGTGAATGTTAATTTCAATATCTTTTATGGGGAAGGGAGAGGAGAGAGGGATCTGGGGAATCTCACCAAGTGCTGTGTGCATGTATGTCACCATCACTATGAATGGCATTTGGAGAGAGAGAGAAAGAGAGAGAGAGAGAGAGAGAGAGAGAGAGAGAGAGAGAGAGAGAGAGAGAGAGAGAGAGAGAAAGTTGAACTAGTTTCGGACCCCAGAACTATAGAAATGACAAAAGAATCAGAGTGTCTTACCTCCCCTCAAAAAACAGAAGACAACTCACAACTGAAGCAGGCTTGAAGCATCAGGAAAAAAGAATAGTGGAATTACAAGGAACTAACCTTTCCCTCATGAGTTTTATAAATTGTTTGATGATTGGAACAAAAACGAAAAAAGTAAAGAGAACTAAATGTAAGTAGCATATAGACATTGTAATACCCTCAGTAATAACTGCAACAGTACAGATTAATACATTCAAAAATACTGTGGAAATAGCAGTAAGCCATACATACAATATTTAGAATGACCAAAATAAATAATGACAGCACCAAAGTTGTGAGGACTTAGAGAAACTGAAATACCAGAACCAGCTTACTTGTGTGTGTGTGTGTTCTCCTATCCTATCTTATACTATCCTATCCTATCCTATCCATTATATTATATTCCATCCTATCCTATTCTCTCTCTCTCTCTCTCTCTCTCTCTCTCTCTCTCTCTCTCTCTCTCTCTCTCCCTCTCTCTCTCTCTCCCTCCCTCCATTCCTCCCTCCATCCCTTTCCATGTACTGGTTGTGATAGTACAATATAATTTCAATATAGTTTATTTTAAATGTTGCCTTTTGATTGAAAAAAAAAAAACAAGACTAAATAAAGTGTGGGGAGTGTGGTCTATTTGTAAATGATGAAACTTTTTTCATATACTAAAATTTAAAACTCCAGCAAAATTACTGTGAGCTGGGCTCAACACACTACAAGGACTCCCTCTCACCCTCTTCTGGTTGCACCTTCTCATAGATTTAAGGAATTTATAGGGTCAACAAGACATGATCATGCACTAGATTCTTTGGACCCCAGAAATTTATTCTCAAACATGTCAGACTTCCTCTTCATGAATCCCCTCTCTGAAAAGCAGATCATGCAGTAACCAGTGAAAGATTATTTAAGGGGGTATGAATGAAGTTTAAACATGAGGCCTGGTGTTCACTGTGTGTCAAAAGACCTTCCCTGGGGGACATTGGAGCTGCAGTTAAGAGAGAGAAGGAACATGAGGCCACTCTGGTCATTTTCTAACTAGGCACAAAAATTCTATATTCAAAACTGTTCTTCCAAGGCACTGACAATGTGCATTTGTTAAGGTGGGAGATTTATTATTATGATTTATAATGTTTAAGTATTATGACATGTTAGCAGGCTTCCATTTGCAATTTTACTCTGAGATCCACAAATTTTGAGTGAAATCATAATTCATCCAAAAGTGTTAATTTCTTTCTATCACCTTCTTGAATGATGTGTGTGTGTGTGTGTGTGTGTGTGTGTGTGTGTGTGTGTCCTTCCAATAAAATGGTATGGAAAATACTTTTAAAGTGACAAAACTCATGGTCCTCTTAACATATTCCTACCATGCAAATAATATTTATTGTTTAGGTAAGATTAAGTCTTTACACTATCATTTAGAGGAAAATAAAAGTGGTATTCTTTTTACAAAATAACCACAACTAACTTATTTGGTAGAAAAATTTCTAGTGGAATCTCCCTTAAAAAAATCAACAAACAAAAATTTTGTGCAAAACACCTTCACATCTAAGACATGGGAAGGAACTGTGGCAAGCAATAAGAGAGAAAGAAAAAGCAAAAGGAAAGGGAAAGAGGAGGAAGGGGAAAATGGAGAGTTTGAAAGATCTTATCACTAGTGCCACCAGTGCCATGACCTTGCTAAATGATGTTTGCGCTACTTGAAATCTAATTGTCATTGGAACAGTATTAGGAGGTGGGGCCTTTAAGAAGTGAGAAGGTCATCCATATTGTATTGTGGGAGTGACTTTGCAATAAGAGCAAGATATCTTGTGTGAGCACTTCCTCAACATCTGATGCCCTCCACCAAGATTTGATACAGCAGGAAATCCTTTATTGGAAGCCAGCACCTTAACATCAGGCTCCCTAACCTCCATATCAGTGAGAAATTAATTTTGTTTTTATGAATTACCCAGTCTGGTATATTTTCCTATAACAACACAAAGTGAAATAAGAAAATGTTGAAACAACCAATTTGCATTTGAATTTCTCTATTCTACTAAAAAAATTAAGAAAAATTCATTGTATTATGAAAGAGTAGATACCAAAACTAAGACTCAAGACTCTCAAATTCTTGTTCTATCACTGAGTGATGTATCTGTGTGACTTTGGAACATGTCATTTTAATTCTGCAAAAGAAAATTTATATTTCTTTTTAAAAATATAAACATTATGAAAAGTAACATATTCTTACTCTGGAAAGTTTCAAAAATGAATAATGGCATAAAAGAAAATATAAATCATCCACCTAGAGATAACCACGATTAATATTTTGATACATTTCTTCTATTCTTTTCTCCTAATGAATGTGCCTGTTTATACCCTTTTCTCCACTTCCACCTGTGAGCCTTTTCACAACTCTTAAATATTCTCTTAAAATACTCATTTTATTATGTGAATAAATATGCCAGTACATACTCTATAATGTGTTTACCCTTTCTCATATGTTGGACATTTAGATGGCTTCCAAATTTTTTAGTATTCTCTGTAATAGTCAGATGAAAATCTCTATACATAAATCTTTGAGCTTATGACTATTTACCTCAACTATAGTCCATGGAAAGAGGATGGCAGGGTGATAAATTATGACCTCTCTATTACTTGATAAGAATTTCCAAATTGCTGGAACCTCAGCCTATTGGTAAAATGAGAAGCTTGGATTAGAAGATTTCAATGGTTCTTCTCTCCGCTTTAGAATTCTATGATTCTGTGACTTTTATCCAGCTTACTGTGGACTTTGTGTTAAGAAATCTTTGATTCATTAATCATGTAATATTTTCTGACACTTAATAATAGCTTGTAAACAATACTGCATTCCTGCTTATCTCCATATTTGTCCTCAGGTTGAGGCTTGATATTGTGGTCTCCCAAAACCTGATTTTGTGCCAAGGATTCAGGTGTGAGATACCAATTAAATACCTTGAGCTAAAATTAGGAAGGACATGGAAGACCCAAAATAGAGAATGGGAGGAAATGAAGAAAGGGTGTCATTATTGGTGAAGTTCTAGACTTAGTCTAACTTCACAGTGTTTGTTAGAAGACAACAATTTCTGCTATTTTCTCCCGGCTCCAATTATGCTAACTCTTTCACTTCCTGATATATGTTGAACTTCTGTCTCAAGCCCTTTGCAAACACTATATTCTCTTACTGTGATGCTCTTTTCCCACTCTTTATAATGCTAATCTTGCCTCCTGTCTTAGAATTTAGCATCCACATTTTTTCCTCCTCCTTTTCCTGGTGATCCATCTGTAATGGATGCCACTTTCCATGTGAGCTCTTTGTACTTCATGGTAACATCTCATATTCAAATGATATGTTCATTTCTTTCTTTTTGCTTTTGTTTTTAACTTATTATTTGCAAATAAAATTAATTTTGTTAAAGAGTTTCACTATTGGTGGGATTGCAAACTAGTTCAGTTGCAATGGAGATCTGTGTGGATATTCCTTAGAAAACTAGGAATGGATCTACCATATGATCCAAGCTATACCAACTCCTCGTTATCTTTCCAAAGAGATTGAAACCAGAGAACTACAGTAATGTATGCATACTCATGTTCGTAATAACGATGGGAAATACACACAATGGAATTCTACTTAGAAATAAAGAAGAACACAATTATTTCATTTGCAAGAAAATGGAAAGCCCTGGAAGACATTATGTTAAGTGAGATTAGCCAATCACAGAGGGTGGAGGGTCATAGGTTTTCTCTAATATCCACAAGCTAGGGAGCAATTGGGATACAAGAGGGACTCCAGAAAATGCAGGAGAAATCTCATTGGAGCCAGGAGGTGGTATAGGGGAAAGGGAGTGGGAAGAATGAGATTTGTTCATGGAATTACTACCATTGACTATGTGTACATATCTGAAAATATCAATATCAATCTCAGTATTCTGTATTAGGAAGGGGAGATATGGGGATGGCACTAAGTGTTGTAAATCATGTATATCATGATCAACATGATTTACATTATAATGTGAGACTATAATGCACCAATAAAAGCACATTTTTAAAAAGTTGTAAGAAGCCAAGCATGGTGGCCCATACCTGTAATTCCAGTACTTGGGAGGCTGAGACAAGAGGATCACAGGTTTGAGGCCAACCTCAGCAACTTAGTGAATCCCTCAGCAACTTACTGAGGCCCTGTTTCAAAATAAAAAATAAAACAGAGCTGGGTGATACACCTCAAAGGTATAATGCATCTAGGTTCAATCCCCAGTACCAAAACAAAAAATAAGAAACTTGTAAGTAATAGCCACTTTAGGAGGTAGTTTGGTGGTTTCCTATTAACAAACATTTAAAACAAGTAATTTCATAGTGTCCTTCAATTGAGGTTACTGTGATGGTTCCTCATACTAATGTCTTTATCATAAATATTTGTCAGAAATATCACTAAAGGACTGCTGAGTTCTTCTCTGTGTATCATATCAAAAACACTTGACTGTTCATTTGTCCTAATGTTGATATTGATATAAGCCAACATTATATACCTTTCTTCATAAGACTTTTACCCCCTCATTTTAATATTTACTATTACTCTCCTGAAACAATTATTATAATTTCCAAGCAGTGATTTTCCAATTGCATTGCTCATTCTATATTCATTGGTATTTCACTACGGAAGATTTCTGTATTTTTTAAATTTAGGTATTCATTATGTTTTAAATGTATACTAGTATGATTTTATGTACTTACTTGTATCAGCAAGTTTTAAGTTTTTTTTGTTTTCTTGCTTTATTTTAAAAGTCACATTGCCCCAAATTTAGTCGATTTCCCTCTCTTTAAGCCATCTCCTGTCCGTTAGAAGTAATTTTATAACACTCGCGGATGTTACAGCAATCCAGTAGGACTCTATGATGATTCCATCTGAAACAACTTGTTACAGTAATTCCATGCAATGACACAGTTTTCTAGTTGCTTAGGATGTACTTAATAGATATTTGTTACATGGCTAATATAATGAAAGTATTAATTTGTATATACTTAAATTATTTTAACAATTTTTCCCATTTGGTACCTCCCTTTCCTATAAAAATCAAGATTGTTTAATATCACAATGGATTTGAAATATTATATAGAAAGTAATGTCTATTTTTGAGCACACAATAGAATGCTGGGCTTCTCTGGCACTTATGAAATGGAGTATATCCTGAAAGAGTGAAAAAATACTAGAGGAATTACTGAGTAGCCTGAAAAAGTAGATATGTAAGTAATTGATACCACAGCTGAACTTACCTCTTAGAACAACCACTAAACTGGTCATTTTACTTATATTGCAGAGTAGACATTATTATCATCATTTAAAGGTGCAGAAAACACAATCTGAGGTTGGATATTTTGCACAAGATTGACAAGCAACCGAGGAGATGAAGCAAAATTCAAAATCAGACAAGTTGAACTTCAGAGCCAGTGTACTTAACATTGACTTTGAAATAACAAAGATTTCAGTCAAAAAATCTATTTGTCAGACTATGATAGGTAAGAACTTGTTTGTGACTCCTTTTAGGTTTAGACACAACCATATTTAAAATATTCTTTCTTTCTTCTTGAAGGCATATATGGCAAAACTACTGGGTAAGCCTGTTAAGGAAGAATCATAATTCATGTTATAAATTCAAACATGGATTTAAGACTAATTAAAAACTGAGACATAAAGAAAGGTGATCATTTAGATATAAAAATGCTCATTTATTTGGAAATTGATTGGAAGCATGGGTAGCTAATTGTTTTTTGGCTGTGCTATTCACTCTTCTCTTTTTTAAATCTCATACCTTATCAATGATTCTTAATAAAGCTGGAAGGAAAATGCTAATCCCTCAATCACAGAATTATTTAAAATCAGATTGGAATGGCTTTCATTTATTTATTTCTGAAATGAAAGAGAGAAAAATAATAAAAGAAGCAGAGAGAGAGAGAGGAGGGCAGGGAAAAGAGAGAGAGAGAGAGAGAGAGAGAGAGAGAGAGAGAGAGAGAGAGAGAGAGAGAGAGAGAGAGAAAGAGAGAGAGAGAGAGAGCAGTAGAAGTATAAGAACTATCATGAACACAATTAACTTCTTTATGTTCAACAGGACAAGCCCTTTTCTAGCATCAAGGCCTTTGAAAGTGCTGTTCAAACGTCCTAGATCAATTATTCTGCTCTTGCTTGATTAGCTGCTTTTTCTTTTTAATCTTCTGAGTCCCAGAAAAACCATTTCCACAGCTAGACTTTCTCTGGAGAACCTATCTACATAACTTCTTACTGAATCCAAGTCCTTCTACTGTATAAATGAAAGTTTGATGTAAGAAATTCCACTGGCTTATTCATTGTTATTACCATGTTCTGAAATGCTTTCTAAATAAGTATTGTGTGTATTTGTGGATTGCTAGATCCATAAGTTCTCTCATATGTTTTTGGAAATTACATATTTAGATCTTCAGCATACAGTGTGATGTCTGAGACACACAAATGGATAGAGCAATGGGTAGCACATTCAACAGTTAGTTATTGGGAGAATAATTTGTCTATACATTCTTTGCCCTTATAAATTTTCAAAAAGTAGAAATGTTAAGAAAACTGAGTACGTCACTTATAGAAATACAAAAAATATTCCTTTAAGGCTATAGACTGGGGTAACTTTTGCATAATAACATGCAATCAGTATTTGAAATACATCTGAATTAATGTCATAAACTATTGCAAGTAGACTATTTTTGGTATAATTTTCAATTTTGATATTTTAATTGCAAATAATTTAAGAAAATCACAGATTGAAAGAAAATGAATTCATCTCAGGTCATGGCCTGTGTACTTTGCTGGTTTCATAGGCTGTGACTTCAACTGACAATTTTATGTTATTTTCACAAATAGGCAATGTCTGCTTTTTATGTTATTTTCACAAATAGGCAATGTCTGATTGTTATCAAGATTCCTATACATAAAAGCAAAAATAACTATGGTATAATCAATGGCAATTTGATTAAACTTTACAAGTTTGTTGGCCTGAAAACATCTGTAGGTAAGAAAAAAATGGTACCATTGGTATAACATCACAATTTGGATAAAACTTCTAAAAACCACTAGATTATTCTTTCATTTATCCCATTAAAATTTAGAATTCTTTTTTTTTCACCCTTTATTTAAGGGTCCTAACAAAACTGAACAGTTTTATTTATTTTATATACTTCTGTTGCTAAATTTTAGTCTCACATAATAATGTAGATTATGTTGACAATGACATACATGCACATAACACTTGGTGCCCCCCCGCTGCCTCCCCATCTCCCCATTTTCCCATACAGAATACTGAGACTGACATTGGTATTTTCACATATATACACATAGCTGCTGATGGTAGTAATTCTTTCAGTGAAACTCACTCTCCCCTCATCTCCCTTCCCTTAGACCATCTCTCTGGCTCTACTGAGGTTTCTCCTCCATTATCTGGAGTTCCTCTGGTATCCCCATTACTCCCTAGCTTGCATGTATTAGAGGACACATATGCCCCTTCACTTTCTTTGCCTGGCTATTCTGACTTAACATAATGTTCTCCATGTCCTTTCATTTTCTTGTAAATGACATAATTTTGTTCTTTATTGCTGGGTAGAATTCGATTGTGTGGGTATCTCAAAATTTTGTAGTCCATTCATTTGTTGGTGAACACCTAGATTAGTTCCATGATTTAACTATTGTGAATTGTGCTGTTATAAATATGGGTATACACATATTACTGTAGTTCTCTGGTTTCAACTCATTTGGAAAGATACTCAGGATAGTATAGCCAAATCATATGGTGGATCCATTCCCAGTTTTCTGAGGAATGTCTACACCGATCTCCATAGCAAGTGAACTAATTTGCAGTCCCACCAACAGTGTAGAAGAGTTCAATTTCCCCACATCCTCACCAACATTTATTATTTTTTGACTGCTTGATGGTGCCCTTAAGATTGGGGTTAGATGGAATCTCAGTGTAGTTCTGATTTGCATCTCCCTGATTGCTAATAATATTGAACATTTTTTCATGTATCTATTGGTCATTTGTATTTCTTCTTCTGTAAAGTTTCTATTGAATTCAATTGCCCACTTCTTGATTGGGTTATTTGTTTTTTAGTATGGTCATTTTAGTGTTTTTTACATATTCTGTTTCTATCAAATTTAAAATCTAGAAAAAATATGAACAATGACATTTCAGAAGGTAAATAAAAATCTTACAATTCTATTTAAAATGTGTAGTATTTATCTAACTGAAAATTCTACAATATTTTCTGATTGTCTTCAAGTTGAAAAGCTATTAAGAATTAGTGGAAATTTTAGAAATGTATTCTATAAAGACATCTCATAGAAAATGATGTGGTATCCATGCAATCCAAATCTATTTTTCATATATCCCAAATAGACCTAGTCATTCTTATCTTCCATTTATTTTTTGATATGAGGATATCACAGATTCCACTGATAATTTTTAAATAATTTTACTTGAAATTAATATTTCCTGTAAATTGTAATATCTCCCTAAAAATCTTGTTATCTATCAGTGAGGCTGGTTTAAGCTGCAAATCATAAAAAATTCTGATTAAATTAAACATTGAGAAAATTTTTTATCTCACATGAGAAGAATTTCAGAGGTGTGTTAATTCAGTAGTTTTGGGTTCTTTTCATTTTCTTTATACCAATATGAAATGTTGGCTTTATCCTAAATTAGTTCTATTCATGGCTAAAGAATGGCCCCATATGGTTCCTGTGGACCATGGGCCTATGCTTGACACAAAGCTCCATATTTATACAAGTCACACAGGAGAAAATCACTATCACTAAACTCATATTGCACTGATTATATCTGGCTCCATATATATTTATCTATGTATACACCAAGTACTGGCAAAAGGAAAAAAAAAGACTGCAATTAGAATCAATTAATCAGAACTTATGACTGAAGAAAGATAGTGCCACAATATAGTCGGGTAGATGCTTAAAAACTACATGGTTCTATGTACAAAGACTGAATGAAACAGGCATGGTGATGCACACTTTCTTTTTTTTTCTTTTGGAGAGCTTTAATTATTTATTTATTTATTTTTTAATTTTTATTTTTATTCATATATTGTAAGCATACATCTTTGTTAGGTACAAATTGATAACGATATATGTGCTCACAATTCTCATTTGACCCCTTCCCCAAATTCCCACCCCGATCCCTTGCCCTCCCTCCCTCTCAAGTTTAGTGAGTGACCTTGATATAAATTAGTGAGCCACCCCCAACCAACCCCTTCGGTTAAATCAACTTCTTTGTTTATCGAGGGTCTCTCCTATTTCATCTGGAGACCCTCCTATGCCCCATCATCTCCCTAGCATCCGCATATTAGGGAGAACATATGCTTCTTTACTTTTTGTGACTGGCTAATCTCACTTAACATAATGTTTTCCAGTTGGTGATGCACACTTTCAATCCCAATATTTGGGAGGCTGAGACAGGAGTATCACAAGTTCAAGCATAGCCTCAGTAAGTAGTGAGTTTCTCATCAACCTGGAGCGACCCTGTTTCAAAATAAAAATAAAATATGATGAAGTATAGCTCAGAGGTAGAATGCTCCTGGGTTCAATCTCCAGTACTAACCAAGAAATCAATCAATCAATAAATAAATAAATATATAACCAACCCACCCCCCACACAAAAAGATTAAATGAGAGATGGTTATCAGATAAATAAGCAACACACTGTATCTGCTTCCGTGACTCAAGTAAATATACAAAATAACAGAAAGTGTATAAATGACATCAGAGTTTGCTGTTCCTTAGTGACAGTGCTACTAGAATGAAGTTTCACTTCTTTCTGGCTCGTCTTTTTCTGTTTCTTTTTATTACTTAGTTTTTCCTGATGGCAACACCATATTAAGCTGCTCCCTGGAGAAGTTAAGAATAAACTCCCATCCTCATTAATATGCAATATGCATTTGAGTAGTTTTGTTACTCATGTATTTTACTGATATTTATGCTCAATTTATTATAAACTTTTATAGGTGAAAATGTGTGATTTACAATATTTACTGGGGCTCTGTAATGGTTTTATGATGCTGGCACATTTAAGGTAATAAAATGATAGCACCACCTGACCTTGAGAGCCCCCTACTGTCACTGGGCCTTTATAAAACTTTTCCATGGCCATGGGAGTTAGCTCCAGTAACAGGATTCCCCTGGGGAGCAAGATTATGAGGCTTTACAATTCACAACAGAGGAGTTGCAAAGGGACATAAGATTCACCTTCTCCCATCATCCGGTGTAGCGATTTCTAAAACCAGATCTAAGACATCAGAAGCTATTTTTGCTGAATGTCACACACTAGCACATTTGTCCAGCTACAATGAAAAACCCTCTAACAATAAAGATATGCCTTATTCCAATGGCATTTCAGGAAATGAAATTCAAATTTTCTGGCAGTGAGCTGTGCTTTTTGGAAGCTAGCTTCTTCCAAATCTTCCCGCATCACATAAAAAAAAAAAAAGGTCAACTGTGGATAAAACTGGATAGCAGTCATTTATCATACTTCTCACTCTGAAAATCTACTGATGGTTAACATAATCAAAAGGTTTTCACCCTAAATCATTATTCCCTTCTTGATTCTCAATGTTTCAATGCTGTTACCCTCAATAATCACAAAGATAAATCTCTACCATGAGAATACATTGATTTAAATCTTATTTGTATTTCATCACATACACTTTGTAAACTAAATCTCATACAAACATGGGAGCCTGAAACAAAACTCTTCACATAGCCAGATATTCCTCCAAAACATATAGAGTTGTCCTATTGTATCTGGAGGGAGATTGGTTCCAGGAACCTTTGTGGATACCAAAATTCATAGGTGCTGAAGTTCCTTATGTAAAATATCATAGTGGTATCGTCTTTTTGCATACTTTATATTCTCTCTAGCTTACCTACTGTACCTAATATAATGCAAATCCTATATAAATAGTTATTAATACTAATATTGTTACTGGGAAAATGACAAAAGAAAAATATCTAGGTCTGAGGAGACACATCAATGATGAATGCATACCGAGCATGTGTAAGACCCTGGGTTTAATCCCCAGAACTAGCAAAAATAAAAATAAAAAGAGAAAATAAAAAAGGTCTACATATATTTAGCACAGATGCAATTAAAAATATTTTAGATCCATGCTTGGTTGAATTCATGGATGTGTAAGTTGCAAATAAAGAGGGCAAAATTTGCGTGTGTGTGTGTGTGTGTGTGTGTGTATGTGTGTGCAGTTACATCCTAAAGTTCAAAATCAATTTAAGTCTTAAACTCCAAATATCAGACACCTCTCTTTCTTAATAACATGATACAATAATAAAATTATAATTTATCCACATTGTCTGCATTCTGATCCATTCTATCTACACTGAACTCTGAATAGTATTTCATTCTTGCTTTTATGACGTATCATAAAAATAACAGACCTTTATCTACACCCAGATTTCAGCAATGGCTAACAATGATTTTGTTGATTTTCAATTTAGTTCTGCAAGGATTTATTGAGTGTATTGATTTGTTGAGTGCATACTTAGGAAAAGGCACAGTGCCAAATACCCAGAAAAATTCTAAAACGAGTAATGTCAAGAAACTTACCAAAGAAGGCAGATGAAAAATAAACACAAATCATTCATTTAAGTCTACTGAGGCAGCACATAACAAGTGATATATGTTTTTCTATAAGTTAAAGATTCTTATTCCTCCCATTCACCATATAAAGAATTCCATGAAACACTTTTTCACTGTTTAATGAATCAGCACACTGGCTTGATTAATGTTGGAAAGAGGGTCCAGTAAGTAGTTATAGCAGCTAGAAAATGAAGAAAGTAAGACCTTTTTTTGAGGATTACATCTTTGTATCAAATCAAGGGTAGAAAGGGATTAAAAGGACCACACTAAAAATGTCAGAAAAAAACTGTAAAGATGTATTTTTTCAAAAAGAAAAACCATAGAGATAGAGATACTTGTCTTCAGTGTTCAATTTAGCGATTATATAAGAAAACACATGTATTACCCATGGGAACTTGAATTTTTCTCATCCTCGTACCAAGTCTAGCACAAAGATAAATATAAAAATAAATATTATTTACTACTTATTCACATGACAGTACCTATTATTTTCAGATGTCTAGACCAGATAGCTTAACCTGATGCCATTAAACAGTCAATATAACCAATTTCCCTTATTTTAATATTTGCACAATATGTAATTTTTTATTTCTACAAAAATTAGCTTTCAGTTAAAGTGCTCAATATACATTTTTGAGTATTTCCCATCTCTATGTTGATGAATTTTTATAGCAAATCAATGATATCGCTTCTTTACTGATTTTGTTTGTCCATGTGCCCTTGAAATCTGATGATGCAGATACTCTGCTCCATGTGACAATTTTATTCCGTGTAATAAATTAATACATTCTGGTGTCTACTTCAGTCTTACTGGGTGCTTGGTGTGTGGTTCACACACTTAAAATAATTTTTTTTTTCTTGAATACCAACTTACTTGTATCTGGGATTTTCAAGAAGTTGGTTTCCATTATCCTTCCCTAAGACTCAAAGAGTGCAATTTGCAGATGTACTTCATTTTCCATTGACTTCTCCAATTAGCGAGCCCAACAAATTTCTGGATAATTGACTCTATCAGATATAAAAGGCATGGAAAAACATTCTCCCTTAGGGCATCCAGAGTAAATGCAACTCTGCTAGCATTTTAACCCTCAAGTCCCATTTTGGACTTCTGACTTCCATAATTGTATGATAATGTTTTAAATCATTAAGTTTGTTGTAGTTTGTGATAGTAGCAATAGGAAACTAGTATGTTATTCATTTTTAAGTAAATGACAATGTATCAAAGTAATTTTACAAAGTAATTTTAGTAAGTCATTTAAAATAGTATAATAACTTGGATTTTACATCAATAATGCTTATTTAACTGATCACTGATATCTGTTGGAAATAGACCTGCCATGTTTTCATACCTAAGGAAGTTTAAAATAATTCTTTAATGGATGATAAGAACATGATATCATGGACTGAATTGTGTCTTCCCCAGAATTCAACTGTCGAAGACCAAATTCCATTGTGATTATATCGGAATGATAGCTTTTGAGCAGATAAATTTAAATGAGTTCATGATGATGGCTGCTGACCTAATACCACTCATACCTTACGTGAAGAGGAAGGACACCAGAGATCTTTATCTGCCCCTCTCTCTGCCCTTTTGCATCTGTACACAGGAAAAGATTATCTGAAGATTCAACAGAAAAATACCATATGTGAACTGAGCAAAGAGGCCTCAGAAGAAACCAACTGTGCTGGCAGTTGGATCTTAAAATTCTTGTTTCCAAGATAGAAAGATAATAAATTTATGTTATTTAAGCAACCTAGTCTGTGGTATTTTGTTCTGGCAGCTCATGCCGACTAATAAAGTTTCTAAGGAAACTACTGGACCAATAATCTTCCAGTGTTTAGTTAAATCACAATCCTGTCATTTTAAGCAGATTTATAATGTTGTTTTCTTGAACAAGAAGTCCATGGTGGACATGCCGGGTTTCTGATAGAACATATTCTAAGAAAATATGAAATAGAAATTATGAAAGTATTCTCCTAAAATAACTTCTCAAATTCATCATAATTTGAAATCAATAATAATTTAAATATCCTAATAATGTTCACTATCACTATCCAGAATTTCTAATTTAATGACCACATGTTTCCTAATGACCTTTTTTTCAGTATTATTATAATGATTCTATAGTCAAGTATCTTGATTCATTTTTCAATGTCCTTTATCATTACTTTTTATTATATGTTTTTAAACCTCCGTGATGTCTATCTGCCTGACAAGAATGAAAGCATAAAGAATAACTTTTGTCTTATTCTCAAGTATATTTGAGAAATCAAGACTCAATGTTATACATAATAGATAATCAATAAGCATTTATTTAAAATATAATAATCACTATGGAAATTGGTTAATGTTCTAGCCCATGAACATTTTTAAATCTTTTCCTTTTTTATAAGGAATATTCTTAATATTATGTTTCAAATAATGCATGCCTATATATGAAGATATCACTTCCAATCTCACTAGCATGTACAGGGAGGGTGTGGGGCAGAGTAAGATGCAGAAGGAAACACATCAAATGATGTGTGCGTGTGTCACTTTGATTATCTCCATGATATATAATTACAACGCACCAATGAAAGTATTTTTTATAAAAGGCTGTGAATGAATCTCAGTGGTCAAGTACTTGCCTAGCATGTGTGAAGCCCTAGGTTCAATCCCTAGCAATGCAATATATGTGTAGAACACTAGCCATTTTAAAATATTTAAATTTTTGTTTGCATACGCAAAGTAGGACATTTGAAAATTTTAAACCACTAGCTTCTATATTCTGTTCTAGGATTTATATTCATTTGATAATTTTCATTTATTGCTTCATACAGAGATCAGATAAATAGAATAAATTAGTTAAATGATCAGATAAATTTAGAATGTTAGTTAAATGAAATTCTGAGTAATTCCTTTTTAACTCACAGCAAGGAAAATGGCCAAAAATTAAAGCACTTTTCAATTTTCAAGTATTTGGTATTTGAAGCCCTGTGGATTGGTTTGTATCTGGGAGATTAAGAGACAAATTAGATAGATAAAATATAAAATTTTAACTGAAAGTCATCACATGGAAAAAGAAAGACACGGCAAAAGAGCTCTTCCTACTTAAGAAGACAAAAGTCAAATATTATTCCCAAATCGAAGGGGGCAGGGAACCAGAGAGGTGTGCAAAGGGAGGAAGAATCAACTGTGAAATTTTTTTTTTTTTTTTTTTTTTTTTTTTTTTTTTTTTTT